>PITA01011175.1:0-68104 GCA_004023965.1 Spilogale gracilis | reverse complement strand
TAATCTAGGGAGGGAAACGAAACAACAGAGACTTTGGACACAGAAACAAACTGAGGGACTTGGAGGGAGGGGGGTGGAGGGATGGGAGAGCCTGGTGGTGGGTACTGGGGACACCTAAAGCGTGGAGCACTGGGTGTGGGGAATGGGGAATGAATCTTGGAACACTGGAAAAAAAAAATTTAGTAACAATAAAAAAAAAGAATACCGTTTTTAAAAATTAAAAAAAAAAAAGATTATTTTTTTTTAAAGATTACTTATTTGAGAGAGAGGAGAGGAAGAGAGAAAATCTAAAGCTGACTCCATGATGAGCATGGAGCCCGATAGGGACTTGCCACCCTGAGATCATGTCCTGAGCCAAAACCAAGAGTGGGACACTCAATCAGCAGCCACCCTGGTGCCCGAAGGGGCCTTTTTTTTTTTTTTTTAAGATTTATTTATTTATTTATTTGACACAGAGAACAAGAGAGAGAGAGAACACAATCAGGGGGAGTGGGAGAGAGAGAAGCAGGCTTCCTGCCGAGCAGGGAGCCCGATGTGGGACTCGATCCTGGGTCTCTGGGATCATGACCTGAGCCGAAGGCAGTTGCTTAACCAACTGAGCCACCCAGGCGCCCCGTGAAGGGCCATTTTTAAAAATGTTTTCTTATGGAAAGTTTAAAACGTGTATGTAAGTACATAAGTAGACAGAATAATAATATGTACCACCCCATGTACCTGGCTTTAAAATTCTTCAGTTCATGGCCATTTTTGTGTCTTCTGTACCTCAGTTCTTTTACCTTTTCCTTTATTGTTTTGAGGCAAATCCCAGGTGTCTTATAATGTAATCTGTAAGTTTTTTAGAATGTGAGTCTCTGAAAAATAAGGACTTCAAAAAAATACCAGTGCCATTATCACATGTAAAAAATTTATGATTCCAGTTAGTGTTCAACTTTCTAATTTTCTTCACAAAAAGTATTTGTTTTGGGGCACTTGGCTGGCTTAGTCGATAGAACATATGACTCTTGATCTCAGGTTGGTGAGTTCAAGCCCCACATTGGGTGTAGAGCTTACTTTAAAAAAATAATTAAGTGTTATTTATTTTTGAAAAATAAATAACATTTATTTGGGGGGGGGGCACCTGGGTAGCTCAGTCAGTTAAGCATCTGCCTCTTGATTTCGGCTCAGGTTATGATCTCAGGGTCATGAGATTAAGCCCTACGTTGGGTTCTGTACTGGGGGCGTGGAGCCTGCTTGAAAATCTCTCTCCTCCTCTGCCTCTCCCCCCCAAAAATAAATAAAATAAAAAATAAAATTGTTTGCATAGGATCCAAGTGAAGTCCATATATTGTTACTGATCATTCTGGTTTTTTTTACATCTCTTTTACTCTGTTGGCTCCCCTTCAATCTTTTTTCCTCTGTTATTTGTTGGTTAAAGAAACCAGTTCGTCCTATAAAGTATTCCACAGACTGGATTTTGCTTATTGTGTCCCTGTGCACATTCCCCTTATGCTCTTTATTTCCAGTACATTGTTACATCTAGAGGCTTGATCACATTCAGGTTCAAGACTTTTTTTGTTGTTGTTAAGACTATTTTATAGATGGTATACTAATTTCATTTTTAATTTCATTTGTAATTACCACTTATATTTTCTAAAATTTCTCCAATAAACATGGTTGCCTTTACAAATAAGAAAACAGGGGCGCCTGGGTGGCTCAGTTGGTTAAGCGACTGCCTTCGGCTCAGGTCATGATCCCGGAGACCCGGGATCGAGTCCCACATCGGGCTCCCTGCTCGACGGGAAGCCTGCTTCTCCCTCTCTCACTCCCCCTGCTTATGTTCCCTCTCTGGCTGTGTTTCTCTCTGTCAAATAAATAAAATCTTAAAAAAAAAAAAAAAAGAAAAGAAAATAATGCATCATTAAAAAAGAATAGATAGTGAGCCCACAGTGGGTAAGAGGAGTAATGGGCTATGGGCAATACCCAGATTGACCAAATCACATGTGAAGATTCAGAATTGACTGCATTTGCAGTTGTTTTTGTTAAGTTGGGAAGTTTTCATGCTGATGTTAGTTGCTGAAAAATATTTCACATATTGTCTTATCAAACTCATACGCTGTTAAATCTGCCTGTGAATTTTTGGCTGGATGAATAGACATTGAAGGGCTTAAACAAGTCCAATAGAGTCCCCCTCCTTTTTCATCCATCCTTTACCTGTGCCAATCTCAAAAATACTTTATCTTCAGTTATGTCTTGTCTTTTTTTTTTTTTAAGATTTTATTTATTTATTTGTGAGAGAGAGCGTGAGTGAGCATGGGTGGGGGTGGTGCAGGGAGAGGGAGAGGGAGAAGCAGACTCCACACTGAGTAGGGAGCCTGGTCCCAGGACCCTGGGATCATGACCTGAGCAGAAAGCAGATGCTTAACTTACTGAGCCATCTAGGCACCTCCAATTATGTCTTGTCTTTGCATATAGTTGCAGAGTTTTCTTACAGGTAGGCTTCCAGGTTACATCTATAAAATGATAAGCATTGATATGATTTCTTTTCACATGGTCCATGTCTTACTTTTTTCTGAGCTTTTTTTTCAAAACACACTAATCTGAGATTGACTCCCTTTTTGTTTATGGTTTTAGCATTGAGGCCTGGAAGGAAAAAAGCACACCCTTACCCATATTTTATGTTTGATAGTCAGACCTCTAAGAATATTGATGCTATTGTCTGATTACTTTGGAGGGGTCAACTGCAATGTATTGAGGTGATCTTTCCATTAATTAATTTTTACCTATATGGAAGAAACTATTTTCCCAAGAAATGTTATTTTACACCACACAGAAAAACTTCTGAGGTTCCTATATTAGCTTATTTAAGAAAAAAGATAAATCTGTTCCTAAAGTTAATTTATGAACCAGGATTAATCTTGTTCAAGAAGATGTTCACAGTTGTAGCCTTCATGACCCCAAAAAATACAGACTTTGTAAAACTCTTTACCGTTGTCTGCAGGGTAAAATCTAATATGCTTGTCATAAAAGACCCTTCATCATCTGACTCCTGCCTCTCTCCCTTTATTCATCCTCTCCTTGTTTCAGTTCTATCAAAACTTGTTGTCATTCTTCAAATATGTCACGCCAGCTGGCTGTCCTCCCTATCTGAGTGTCCTCTCCCTCTTCCCCACACCCGTTTGTCTTGTTTTCTTAACCATTTACCGTTTTTTTTTTCTTCAGTTATCTCTATGTAGACCCAGCGTGGGGCTCAAACCCACAACCCGAAATCAAGAGTGCATGCTCCATTGACTGAACCAGTCAGGCGCCCCATTTTTACCATTTATCTTTTAAATTCCAGCTTGAAGTCCTCCTCTTCGTTATCCTTACCCTGACATGTTATATTGCAAACACAGATGGACACATAAATACACTTGAGAGTAAGGTCCATGTCTTACTCTTTTCTGTAACTGGGCTGCTTACCTCAGGCCTTCACATAAAACGAGCACTCAGTAAGTATTTGCTGGATTGAATTGAAACATAGGTGGGGACTATATAACAGGCTACCAAAGTATAAAATAGTTCAGGTATTGGAGAAACATTATTTTTCCTGCCATCATTTTTGGAAAATCAGCCTTTCTTAGGAGAGCTTAATATCCTTTCCCTGCCCCAGTTTATATTTGTGGTAGTAATTATGATCTGGGAAGTGGAGATTTCAAACAGTCTGGATTGCCTCCCCAGGGAGCCCTTTCAAGAACTCTAGAGGGAGCAGTGGTCATGCCCTGTCCTCCTATGGCTGCAGAGGAGAAGCAGCAGCGCTAAGGAGCAGGAAGCTCTAGGGCCCCTTCTCCTTGGCCTCGTTCAATTTGCTTGTTTGTTGGGATGATGAACTGGCCTTGGAGAAAAGATTAATGACCTGGGGCAGCTCTAGAGGCTTATTTTTGTTAAGCTACTTTCATTCTTTAATCTCATGTATAACTACAGTGCCCTTTAAGGGGTGGGGTAGAAAAATTGGAATAAGGTTATCATTGGTGACTAGAATTTTAAGTTCTTGTTTCCTTCTATCCTTCATTCTTTGTGTAGTTTTAAAAATTACATAACATGGATTCATGTTTATTGGAAACAAGTACAAAAATATCTAGAAGCAGAAATTAAAGTTCCTCTGCCAGTGCCTGCATATGTAGATGTATTCATGTATACACACAGATAAAGCTTTTTTTTTTCCTTTATAAGGATCATACTCACTATTGTTCTGTGTTATGTCAAGCCATTAGGTCATGTGTTTGAGTTGAGAAGAGGTCACTTGTAACCAAACCTTGGTCGTCCTTACCCTTGCTGGATCAGTTGCTATGATAATAGCTAATAACAATTTTACATTGTAAAATTGAATAGAACTATGTGTTAGGCTTGTATTTTCTTCTTGTCTTTTTAGCAAGATGAAGTATGATATTTTTATAGGCAATTAAGTATGTTGTATCTAATACCTACAGACAATCTTGCAAGTTTTGTTATTGTTACCACTACAAATAGATGAAGAAACTGGGGTTTTTAAAGAGGTTAAGCCAATTTATTCAAGGTCACATGCCTAAGAGTGGGTGTTCAGAGAATCAGACTTTAAAAGCCATGCTTTGGGGCGCTTGGGTGGCTCAGTTGTTAAGCATCTGCCTTTGGCTCAGGTCATGATCCTAGGATCCTGGGATCGAGCCCCACTCCAGGCTCCCTGCTTGGCGGGAAGCCTGCTTCTCCCTCTCACTCCCCCTGCTTGTGTTCCCTCTCTAGCTTTGTTTCTCTCTGTCAAATAAATAAAATCTTTAAAAAAAATATTTCTAAGGGTGCCTGGGTGGCTCAGTGGGTTAAAGCCTCTGCTTTCAGCTCAGGTCATGATCTCAGGGTCCTGGGATTGAGGCCCACATGGGGCTCTCTGCTCAGCAGGGAGCCTGCTTCCTCCTCTCTCTCACTCCCCCTGCTTGTGTTCCCTCTCTGGCTGTGTTTCTCTCTGTCAAATAAATAAAATCTTAAAAAAAAAATTTCTAAATGTTACTCTAAATTTTATACTGACTTCCTCACAGACCGGCAGAGTCAGCTTGTGGCCCAACACTGGACTACGGATACTGAGAGGCACTGCTTTAGAGCCGTAGGCTGGTGTAGTAGAAGGGCTCATAAAACTGGTTTTTTTAGGGATGCCTGGGTGGCTCAGTTGCTTAAACTCTTGCCTTCAGCTCAGACTATGATCCCAGGGTCCTGTGGTCCAGTCCCATTTTGGTCTCGTTGCTCAGCGGGCAGCCTGTTTTCCCTCTGCCTGCTGCTGCCCCTGCTTGTGAGCTCTCTCTCTGACAAGTAAAATCTTAAACGAACAAACAAAAAACTGGTTTTTTTTTTTAAAGATTTTATTTACTTATTTGACAGAGAGATCACAAATAGGCAGAGAGGCAGGCTGAGAAAGAGGCTGGAAGCAGGCTCCCTGCTGAGCAGAGAGCCTGTTGTGGGCTCCATCCCAGGACCCTGGGATCATGACCTGAACCGAAGGCAGAGGCTTAACTCTCTGAGCCACCCAGGCGACCCCCAAAACTAGTTTTTTTAATGTGAATTATTTTCCGCTTTTTGTGGGATATTTTAAATATCAGAATTTGTCAACTCATGGTCAATCTGGTTTTACCTTTTTTTAAAAGATATTGTTGATTTATTTGACAGTGAGAGAGAGAAAGCAGGAGCAGGGGGAGAGGCAGAGGCAGAGGGAGAGGGAGAGGGAGAGGGAGAAGCAGGCTCCCTGCTGAGCAGAGGGCCTGATTCAGGGCTTGATTCTAGGACCCTGAGATCATGACCTGAGCCAAAGTCAGATGCTTAACTGATAGCCACCCAGCTACCCCTTGTTTCATCTTCTTTCATACTCTTTCCCTTGTCAAACTATATTATTTTGATATAAATCCCAGATACCTCATCATTTTGTTAATGAATATTTCAGTATGTATCTTTTTAAAAAAAGGACTTTTCACCAACATTTTCCATAACATTATCACACCTAAAAAATAAATAGTAAGTCTCTAATATCGTATTCAGATTTTGCAGATTTTTTGTAAATTTCTATTTGTAGTTGATTCCTTCAAATGAAAACTATCTTTTCCTTCGTTTTGTTATTGTGACATACTTACTGGTTTTTGGATATTAAATTACCCTTGTATTCCTGAAATTCGGCCTCTGAATATGCTGCTGAATTCAGTTTGCTAGTGTTTTATTGAGGGTTTTTGCATCTATGTTCATAAGGGATGTAGCGCTATAGTTTTCTTGTAGTGCCTTTGGCTGGCTTTGGTATCAGAGTAATGCTGGCCTTATAGAATCAATCAAGAAGTGTTCCCACTTCAGTTTTTTGGAAATGTTTAAGAAATGTTGGTGTTAGTTCTGCAGAACTGGCTTTTAGATTTTGAGATGTAGCTTCAGTGCTAACTTTCTGTTGACCTTGACCAAATCATTTTTACTTTTTGGACCTGAGTTCCTTCATCTGTAAAAGGATATCTAATTGATTTGTATGCTTTTTAAAACATGTCTGTCCATTTTTTCCCCTACACTAGGGTCTAATTTGGTAGAAAGGTGTTTGCTTTCATCATAATAGGTTATCAGAAATGAATTTCTCCCTGATATTAATAGAATTGCAGACTTGAAAGTTGAAAGGGACTTTAAGAAGTCATTTGATTTAGTCCTCTGCCTTTACAGAAGCAAATTATTATCTCTGCCCATAGGTAAAATAGCTGATATTCAGAAAGTTTAAGTGATTTTCCTAAGGTCTGTAACTAGGACTTAAGTCTGTTTACTGGAGCCTGAATTATACCGATGGTCCTTTCTGAAATTAGCTTCCCTGGATAATAATCTGTTTTTCCTTCTCTGTAGGTTCTTTGCACTGACATCCCTTCGTCTTGTGTTTCTGCTTGCATTCAGTTCGATGATCATTGTATGTATAGATCAATGGAAAAACAAAATCTGGCCTGAAATAAAAGGTGAGTTTGGTAGCATTTAGAAGAATCTGAACTGGAAATGGTCTTTCCTTTAACTTTTATTTTTAGTTTTGGGGGTCTAAGAGGGTGAATATAGAACTGGGATATCTTTTGATGTCTGAATTGTTGCTTTAGGAGACTCTTGAAGGGCTGGGGCCCCATCTCTAGTTCCTCAGAGCTTTGTTCCACCCTTCCCATTGTTACTAAGCTCAGGAAATCAGTATCTACCACCTGAGATATTCTTGCCCTCCTAATTGGCTGGAGGAATAAGTAGTCCTCAAGTTAAAAAATTATCATGGGGCACCTGGGTGGCTCAATGGGTTAAAGCCTCTGCCTTCGGCTCAGGTCATGGTCTCAGGGTCCTGGGATCAAGGCCCACATCGGACTCTCTGCTCAGCAGGGAGCCTGCTTCCTCCTCTCTCTCTGCCCCTCTGCCTACTTTTGATTTCTCTCTCTGTCAAATAAAATTTTTAAAAAATCTTTAAAAAAATTTATCATTGGATACTATATCTTTACTGAGGCAGTATCAGTTTGCCTCTGAGGGATTTCTTTTAAATTGTTTATTGGCAGAGCACTAAGCTAAGCATTGTGACTTATATCAAGTACTCTAAAATAGAGTTCCTTTTCTCAAAGATTATACATACATAAACAAAAGACAGGTGACAGTTACAGAACAGTGCCAGAGATGTCGCTGTGCAGTATGTGATCGGTGTTTGTCATGCGTTCTGGCCCTGGCTCAGGCCTTGCTGCAGCAAGAGATTTTTGAACAGGTGAAGAGAAAAGTGTGTTTCTAAAGGGGCTAGTAGTTTGATTAGTCTGAGAAACCAAAAGCTGCAAAGCATCTCCTGAGATCAGGGTCACTATCACTATCACTATCACCAGAATAAAGAGGTCATTATAAAAGGAGTGCTAGAGAGCGCCTGGGTGGCTCAGTGGGTTAAAGCCTCTGCCTTCGGCTCAGGTCATGATCTCAGGGTCCTGGGATCGAGGCCGGGGTCAGGCTCTCTGCTCAGCAAGGAGCCTGCTTCCTCCTCTCTCTCTGCCTGCCTCTTTGCCTACTAGTGATCTCTCTCTGTCAAATAAATAAATAAAACTTAAAAAAAAATAGTGTTTAAAAAAAAAAGGAGTGCTAGAAGAGCTAAAACTGAAAATATGTTGGGATTAGATTTTATAAGCCTTTCAAGTTAGCCCTAGAAGTTTAGACTTTATCCTATAGGTAGTGTGTGGTCATTGAACGTTTTTTTATTAGGGCTATGTGCTGAGGTGATATTAAAGATTAATTTGATAACCTTTTATAGGATCCCAGAGAAGGATAAAAAGGGGAAGGAAGGAGGAAACTATGGCAATATCTGGGTGAGAAGCAGTCAGAGAGGTATTCCTGGAAATAAACCATGGGTGACTTAGAGAGCTGGGAAGAAGGAAGACACATGAAGACCTATAAATAGGGGTTTAGAAGAGTAGAGGATAAAAGCCACCTGTGGGAACTGCACACTAGGAGAATAGGAGACTGGCGTTGAGGTAGAAGATGTAGTAGCGGCAGGCGGGGGAGGCAGTTTGGGTAGAGGTGGAAAGCAAGGAAAATTGATGTGTGTTTTTGATGTGTTAATTTTGAAGTGTTGGCAGGATATTTACACAGAGTATACAGCTTTTAAATACATTCCCTTCGTATTTTGCAGAGACTTTAAGGAATCATGTAGTTCATTCACCAGTCTTATGGCTGGTGAGTGTCAAAAGACTTGACATTATTCCTTGTAATTAATGGGTCTTTTTTCAAAGAGAAAAGGCAGGGATTGGAGTGGTTATAACTCGCCTCGGTGACCTGGCGTGCACTGATAGGTATGTGCAACCAAGACACACTTGAGGGGTGGGATGGATCATTTTTCATGTGCACCTGGCTCTTGATTATAGTAAGTAGAAAGGCCCTGATGCTCCGCTTGGATCCTCTCAGCCGCCCCTCAGAGAAATGAGCAGGCATTAGCCATCTTCCCCATGCCTGCAGTTCCCTAACTCTGTCAGTGTCACGTTGTGTCTCCTTTTTATTGGCTATTACTATTTTCTTTTCCCCAAACCTATTAAAACTTGAGCTGTCAGACCAACAGCCTAACATTTTTATGTTTAATTTTCCCTATCAACTAATGCTCATGTTTGTTTTAATATTGTAGTGCCAAGACCCGACGCATTAGACAATGAGAGGTATGGAACACTAATTAAATCCCTTTTTGTTGCTCTGATTGATTCTCTTGTAATATTCTGGTTACATGTTGTTAACCCCATGTTATGGATACAGAGTATGACTGGGAACCTAGTCTGTTCCAAATAATCATCTTAATGAATCCAAAAGTTTAGGCAGCAGTATGTTGAGATGGCTAGTGTCCTCTGCTATTAACAAGAAACGTTTCTGGAAAAGAAGCATTATAGCCTCATAACCTGGTATGCGAGGGAGTTAGTTACATTTTGTTAGTCCTACTGTAAAAACTTAGAGGCAGCTTATTTCGTTTGTCTCCTGGCTTTTATACCAGGTCATTTAGTGTTTTCTGTGATCTCTGGCTTTTTAAAAAGTCCCTGATCAGAAAACACATTGGTTCCTGGCATCAGCAAGCCAAAGATTCCTCTTGTGTCTTATAGCTCCTGCTTCATTTCTCAGTTCATTCATCCCATATGTTTGATCCGAGGAGTTTCCTCTGCTGTGGTTTATTTGCTTTTGCTGTATTTATTTTCTCTCTGAGGGACACATCTACCATTGCCTCCCCTTCAGCAGCAGCAGCGTCAGACTGTGCTTTACTTTTATCCCTGAATTGCAATCATAGTGAATTGCAATGGTCCAAGTGCAGAGAAGATGTTTCTAAGCACAAAGTGCCTTGGAGCTGGGGGCAGGTTTACACACGTGGATTGGGTGGCTTGCTCATAGGGTGGAGTTGTCAGAACAAGTGTGCCCTCCTAGTCCCTAAATTCAAGTTTCAACCTGGTGAGACAAGAAAAAAGTCCTGCTTCACCTCCAAAGCACCTAGGATTAGCCACTCCCCAGCTCCAGTTGAAACCTAGAAGCATTGGCTGCCTACACAGCAAGATGGGGGGATCCCTCAACACCCTCCTTTCACAGCTCCCCCTTCTCTCTCCTATAGCTGGGGCTTTGTGCACCCTCGGTTGCTCAGCGTGCCCGAGCTCTGCCACCACGTAGCTGAAGTCTGGGTTAGTGGGACCATTTTCATAAGGAATCTTGTGCTTTTCAAAAAGCAAAACCCAGGCAAGGTAAGACTCTTCCCTTTTCACTTTCATTTCTGGCTTCTCAGTTCAGTTCATGCTTAACTGAAATAGTCCTTTGACTACATAGCCTCATTCAAGAAAAGAAAGACCATGATGATTGTGGAGACAAAGGGAAGTTATAGGAAGGGGCTTCTGACCAGCCACTAGAACTAAGGGAAGAGCTTGATTGATGACTCCTTTGGGTGCTTGCCTCTTAGATTGAGCCATCTTCCTGCTCCAAGATGGGAAAGAGAGCTTGCTTATGTGCATTTTGTGTCATATTAAACATATGGTAGGTTGTTGGGTTTTTTAAATTTTTTTTTACTTTTTTTTTTTTTTTTTTTGACTTAAAAAACCCACCACCAACACTTGCTTTCAGAGAGAATTTTTGGCTAAGCCTATGCAGACCAATTTCCCTGTGGGAAAAGTGCAGCCCTGTTGGGTTAGTGAGGGAAAAGGAATGTGAATGGAATGGACATCCTCCTTTTCATCCCAAACAGAATCACCACGGGATGCAGCAGTGGCTAGACACAGCTGTCGTTCTGACCTGCCCACTCGTAGGTCATAGAGTCATTTCAGTCATGTCTTCACCTTATCCCTTTTCTGCACCCCAGTCTCCTGTCATGTGACAGAAACTGAATACTGTTTCCTGACCCCTCTAGTTCTGCTTGCTGAGCTGTGGGATACTGACCTTTTTGGCCGTCTTGGGCCGCTGCATCCCTGGACTCCTGCTGTCCTACTTGATACGTAAGTATGGCATGTTCCTGCCTCTGAGCTTCCCCTTCTCCTAGCGTTTCTAGCCAGAGCTAACTGTGGGTCTGTTATATTTTGGTTCACCAAGAAATAACCTTTTTATATTTCTATAATCTATTTGGTGTCATGAAAATATCTTTCTTCTTGCCTCTAACAGGCTCCCCACACAAGTCCTTTTCTTACCAAGTCAGCTTTAGAAATTGATGACGGTCCAGTAACATCTATTATATTACCAACCATAAAGGACTGTCTGTCCTTATTTAGAGGAAATTTCTAGAGGCAGTATATCATGTAACAGTGGAATATAACTTTTAGGGGCTTCTCTACTAGATGCTGCTTATCCTGGAGCACTTCTTTTTCCCCTGGAGTACAGTGTTTTAAATTCAGTTACTGCCTGTTGGCATGAACTTTGGGGCTGGAAAAACTGAGGAGTTATGGCTGTGGCCAGCAGCTCACATGATTTGTTATGTCATTTCGGAGGCCTCGTTACCATCTAGCCTTATTTATGGCTTAGTGACACCCAGATGCAAGTGACCACAGCTGGTTCTGTCCTCAACCTATCAACAGCACACTCCACTGTGCACAGCCATGCAGGTGGCTGCGGAAGTCTCTGCCCTCCAAAACCCCCTCGTGTGATAAGGGAGATGAGTAAAGATCGCCAGCAGAATTAAGCATAACTGTGCCCCACCGAGTGTCTGGCCATAGGACACAATAGCAAAAGGATAGATCAGCTCCTTCTCCACCTTGTGACTGTTTCCCCCTCCTCCTCTCAGTTGTCACTGTCCTGATGTGGCCTCTTGCCGTGTACCACCGACTGTGGGATCGAGCCTGTGTGCGGCTGAAGCCAGCTCTGCAGCGGCTGGACTTCAGTGTCCGCGGCTACATGATGTCCAAGCAGAGAGAGAGACAGTGTAAGTGTCAGGGGAGGCTTCCTTCCACTTGGGCACTTTGGGGAAGAGAAGGAAAAGTCCACAGGTCTAACATAATGGGTAGGTCCTCAAAAGTAGGAGAGGTGGGATGTGGTAGGTGTGTAAGAGGGTGGTGGGTAAAAATGGTATCTTATTGCAGGGAAGTCCGTGCAGGCTTACTGGTCTCTGCATTTGCAATTCTGGACACTCCCAAATTGAATAAGAGTCATTACTCTCTGTCCCTAGAGTTTGCTGCCTTTTTTTAAAAAAGATTTTATTTATTTGACAGAGAGAAACACAGCTAGAGAGGGAACACAAGCAGGGGGAGTGAGAAAGGGAGAAGCAGGCTTCCCGCTGAGCGGGGAGCCTGATGTGGGGCTCGATCCCGGGTCTCCGGGATCATGACCTGAGCCGAAGGCAGTCGCTCAACTAACTGAGCCACCCAGGCGCCCCGAGTTTGCTGCTTTTTATGAAGCACTTTCCGTATGCCCAAGCACTGTGGTGGCAGCTCTGCGTGTTTTTTTTTGTTTTGTTTTTATTTTTATTTTGTTACTGTGTACCTTATTTAACCCTGATAACCTTGAGAAAAGAAAGTGAACTTTATGGTCAGTAAATAGTAACTCCTAACTAAGCCAGGCCTCTTTTCACTGCTGGAAGCTGCTTTCCAGAGGTGATACTTGGATACAGCCTGAGCAGCTGGAAGGGCACTGGCCGCAGACCCTCCAATGCAGGGATGATGGTCGGTGAACTTTCCCCTCCCTTCTGTGGGCTGGTCGGATTGGGTGTTTCATTAGCCCCAGCTCAGACAGCCCTGCACGTGGTCATTAAGGCCTATTCCCACCGTCCGGCCAGCTGAACACGATCAGTCCTCAGAAGCCCAACTGAACCAAGGTGGGGCCTCTCGCTTTGCCCTCTCCACAATGGCACCCACTTTCCGCTTGACATCCTGTCTGCCCCTGGCCCGTCCTGCGAGTTGCTGACCAGCTGGTGGAGGAGAGGCGTCAGGAGAGAGCCCTCCCTCCCGTGGTACCAGCTTATCTTGTCACTTAGGCTCAGCGGCCCCACCCTCAGGCATTGTTGTGCTTTTCTGGGGTTTTTGGGGTTTTTTTCCAGGCTTTGTAATTTTGGATTAGGCCATATTCAGAGGGTTCATTCTCTTGTGTTCTGATTTTATGCCTTTGAAGTTTGAGGTGGGTAGGGTTTTTCCCTCAAGGGAAGGTGTCAAGGCCTGCCCTTTCCACACAGTGCGCCGCAGAGCTCTACACCCAGAGCGGGCCTTGGACAACCACAGTGACAGTGAAGAGGAACTCGCGGCCTTCTGTCCTCAGGTATCTTGGATGTGGCTTCCATTGGCTAGTTTTCTTCTAGCTCCTTTTCACCATGTAGCACCTCACATTTAGGCCGTAATGACGTTTTCAAGCTTATGGGTGCTTCAAGGCCCCACCCTCCCCTTGCCCCCAAGAACAGTGAGGAAAGAAGCTAGTGTTATATTGGAACTGTGTGCATAGATCTCAGTTTGAGCCTGGTGACCAGCACACCCTCTTCCATGTCTCCTTTTAACCCCTACCGTCATGGCAGAACTTCTGGAACTGGCGTGATCGTCTTTAAATCAGCCCAACCCACCTTTTGTTGGGCAATGTATCTTCCTGGCCACCTGTGAAAAGTAATCTCTGGATCAGTTATTTGCTTAAGAGTAAGTGGCTGGTTGACTCCCCTGACTGCTTTCCTTCCTGCTCGAGATCGATAAGTAAGGGTATTTTCCTGGGGGAGCAGCCTAAAAGGGATCAAGATATTGACCAAAGTCCCCGGTCTTGTCTGGTGCGCACTGCTGCCGTAGGCTAGCCTTTAGGGCCCGCTAATTAGTAGAGCTCTAACTGGGGAACTGTACCTGTTCTAACGGCATCCTCTGTTCAGGTTTGTTGATCTTTTCTTTCCTAAGCTGGATGATTCTGCTGTTGCCAGGGAACTGGCCATCACAGACTCTGAGCACTCAGATGCAGAGGTCTCCTGTACAGACAACGGCACCTTCAATCTTTCACGGGGCCAGACACCTCTAACAGAAGGCTCTGAAGGTGAGGGGAACCATGGACATGAATTCATAATGGCTCTGTCACTGCTTAGCCTCCCTGCACGGAGAGGATACTGCCCCTCCTCCCGTTTTTGGAGGTGTGGATCAGGTGGCAGAATAGCTTTGTTGGGGGGGGGGGTATGGCTATAGCCGGGATTTGCCCTGCTGCCCTCCTTGAAATCACAGGGGAGGAAGGGGAGGGAATTCTTTGGCCAGTAGCAATCACAGCAGTGTATAAGTGGAGGGGAAAGGCCCACCAGGGCTCCAGATTTTGCTTCACCCTGAGAAATTCTGGGTAGAAAAGTCTGGTTCCATGGGGCTGACTTTGTGGGGCCAGGGCACAGGAGTGCCAGGCTGTTGCCATGTCTCAGACACCCCTTTGTTCTCGCAGACCTAGATGGTCACAGTGATCCGGAAGAATCCTTTGCCAGAGACCTTCCAGACTTCCCTTCCATTAATGTGGATCCTGCTGGCCTGGATGATGAGGACGATACCAGCATTGGGATGCCTAGCTTGATGTACCGTTCCCCACCAGGGGCTGAGGAGCTCCAGAACCCCCCTGCTAGCCAGGACGAGGCTGTGTTGCCAGAGCTCTTGCTCGGTGCCCTGCCTGCAGGGTCCAACCTCACCAGCAACCTCGCCAGCCTGGTCTCCCAGGGCATGATCCACCTGGCCTTGTCAGGGGCCTCCCAGCCAGACCCTTCTGGCCCACCTCCCCGGAGAACAACAAGAGGCTTCCTCCGGGCCCCCAGTTCAGACCTGGACACTGATGCTGAGGGCGATGACTTTGAACTTCTGGACCAGTCAGAGCTGAATCAGCTGGACCCTTCCAGTTCTAGGAGCCACTGAGGCAGAGACTCCTTTTAGGGGTCACTGGTTGAGGTTTTTTTCCTCCCTATCCCACTTAAGGTGAAGGGGCAAGGGAAGAACCCAGGTCCCATCCCTGAATTACATGTGTATGCTTGGTGACCTGGCTGAAGCTCAGGCCTGCTGAGAGGATACTCACTCCCCTGCTACCAGCTGGACGCCCATTTCTGAGCTCAATCACTGCAGTGAGAGTGCTCCCCTGAGGGAGGCTTCTCTCCATCAGAATGGTACTTTTGGGGAACAAAGTAATCAGGGGTATTGGTTCCCTTTTGATGGGGTGCTGCTGTTTGCTTCTAGGTATGGGTCCTTGGGAGCCCTCAGTGATAGAAGCACCCTTCCCTCCTTCCCTCCATCACCTCCTTGGAGCTCCAAGTCAGGCAGCAGCTGGAAGAGTTATTGCCATCCTCCTCTTTTGCTAAGTCATGATTTGATTTATCTTTTTCTAAGCAAGGTTTTTGGTTCCGCAGAGCAGGCCTGCTCCCTCTTCCCCAGCCCATCCTCATTTCTTGAGGCCTAACTTCCAGTGCTCCAAAATAGTGCTTGTGAAATTAAGAAATGTGAACATGATGTGGGGGTGGGCTTCTTCAACATTACCTTGGGCTGTGGGGTCAGCCGGCTGAGAGGGAGAGTGCCTTTGTATCTCCTGGTCTCATGGAATCTTCTGAAGCTGCCTGGTTATTTTGGTGCTGCTAACCCCTGGCCCAGTGTGACCTGCCCATCAGCCTGAACAACAAGCAAAGCAATACCATACCATATCCATGCTCCTGTTCCTTCCCCTGCTCCTCCTTTGGAGAAGCAATAATTGCGTGGGGGATGTCGAAGTAGCACTTTACACACAGCTCAGTGGCATTTACCCCCGGAGCCACCAGCTCTTCTTGCACCAGCTATTCTTACTCCCTATTCAGTTCCTTGAAAACTTTTATTTTCAACTGCTTCCCAACCTGGCGGGGCCTCTTTTAAGGATGAACCCAGATAGCAAGAATGTCTCTGTAGTCAGTAGAGACCTCTCTAAGGGGTATCTGCTCTCCCACCCCTAGAAAAATCATGTGAGACAAAAACTAAAAATGATCATTCTAAACCTATGCCAGCCTACAGCCTCTCTTTGCCTCCCCAATCAGAGCTCAGGCCAAACTCTTCTGTCCTCTTGCCCTCTGCATTAACCCTTTGCTGATCCTCAGGGACCACTCCCCCAACACCCCCATACCTGGGCAAGGGATGTTGGACAGAGCCCGTTTTTGTGTGCTGCAGGTGGGAGTGTGCTATCATGTTTGCTCTTGGTTGTTGGAAAAGGTAGAGGCCAGGAATGAAAATTAAGGGAGAAGAGCTAGGTGCCTGTTTCATAGTCACTTGTGAAGGTTAGGGGTAAATGGCATCTCCCCACTTTATGGTTCTTAGACTTTGGACACCTGTCTTCTCAGAGCCCAGATTCTTACAGGTGAGCTCTGATGTGGGAAAAAACGGGAAGTGTGGAAGAGGAGTGGGTTTGGGTGTGTTTGCATGAGTGTGTGTAGCTTCAGGCCGTGGAAGTTGGCAAGAGGGAGGGAGGAAGGAGAGCAAAATCTTCAGAAGGTGTTTCTTGTACCTGGGGGATCCTGCTCTGAATCTCCTTAGTCCTCCACTGTGAACTGGGGTGGGGATGGGTGGGTGGGGGAGTGGTGCTGGGGAATAAATCTTGTATGAGAACAATCTTTGAGAGACTGATGTTGAATGGTGTCTTACCCTTGATAGTCTTCTCTTGTTAATCCGAGAATAAGCCTGGGTGTGAGGGACCTACCTGCCCATCCCTATTTGTGACCTTTGTGATGGTCAGAACAATCACCACATAGGAGGCCACTTCCCCTCCCCAGGAGAGCCCAGACAGGCACAGCTGGCGCTCTGTGCCTATAGTCCCATCATTTAAAAAAATTTTTTTAGATTTTATTTA
This sequence comes from Spilogale gracilis, assembly GCA_004023965.1. NCBI lineage: Eukaryota > Metazoa > Chordata > Mammalia > Carnivora > Mephitidae > Spilogale > Spilogale gracilis. The sequence goes on along the minus strand of PITA01011175.1, from coordinate 51,400 downwards.
TGTATTTATCAGAGAGGGGAAAGAGAGCACAAGAGTGAAGGGGGTGGCAGACAGGAGAGAAGCAGGCTTCCTGCTGAGCAAGGAGCCACAGGTCAGGACCTGAGCCTAAGGCAGAAACCCAACCGAGCCCCCCCCACACACACTTTTTTCAAAGATTTTATTTGACAGATCACAGGTAGGCAGAGAGGGGGGAAGCAGGATGCCTGCTGAGCAGAGAGCCAGATGTGGGGCTTGATCCCAGGACTCTGAGATCATAGCCTGAGCCAAAAGCAGAGGCTTAACCCACTGAGCCACCCAGGCGCCCCCCCCCCACGCATTTTTAATTCTTAGTGTTGTTCCCTAGCCGCGTGAAGATAAGTGTGCTTCAAAGGCTAAAGAGACGAGGTAACAGGTTTTTAAAAGCACCGTGCTCCTCTGAATTGAGCTGCAGGGACAGCTGCTCTTTGGCCTTCAGCTGACCTCAGAAACTAGAAACACTTATTTCAGGCTTTGTCCCATTGGCCAATGTGGGCAGGAGTGGAAAACACCTGCCAGGTGTTGCCATAAGATCCACTCCGCCAACACAAAATTTTTCTGCAAGCTTTGCGGCTTAACAGTAGCCCCCTCCCGACCCGGGCTTCCCTCGGCGTCCAAACCACAGCACGTGTTGAGCGCCCCCTGTGTGCGAGGCTCGGGAACAGGCAAATAAGGGTAGCGCTATGCTTCCAGGACTCGGGCGTTCTCTTGTCTTCCCAACCACCCTCTGGCTAGTACCTTCTGTTCCTGTTTTACAAATGAGACTGACCGACGAAAAGAATATTGAGGCTTGGGACAGGACACGTTCCTGTGGGTAACTGACCCTGTGACCTTGAGCAAGTCGCTAGCCCAGCGGGAGCTGATCCTAAGCTCTCTCCCCCTTGGAATAGCGTCCCAGCTCACGATCACGAGAGCTCAGCCGGCCGCTGAAAGTGGGTTTCGAAACTACCAGGAGTGGTTTACTCCGGCCTGCGCCCCGACCGGGAGGGCGGCGGGGGGTTGCGGAGGCGCGGTCCCGGGTTAGCGCCCCGCCTCCACCGCCGCGACCCCGGGGTCGGCGCCCGGCTCCGGTCGGGACTGAACTACGGCGCCCGGGAAAGGTCGCTTCACGCCTCGCGAAGCCTTCCCCTTCCGCTAGTTACCGCCTGCGGCCCGCCCTTCTCGTCGCCGGAAGCAGCCGTTGCCCCGAGCAACTGCAACGTCCGGCTTTCCAAGTTGGCGGCGGGAAAGGCCATGAGTAAAGGCAGGGCCGAGGCCGTGGCTGGAGGTAAGCCGGGCGGTGGGCGCGGGGGAGACCTGGGCGGGGGGCGGGCGAGGCGTCGGCTGAGTGACCCCTCCACCCCTGCCCGGTGTCCTCGTAGCCCCCGGGATCCTCCTGAGGTACCTGCAGGAGCAGAACCGACCCTACAGCGCCCAGGACGTGTTCGGGAACCTGCAGCGGGAACATGGACTGGGCAAGGCGGTGAGGACCCTGTCCTGGGATTCCTCCCCTTGGGGTGGTCTGGGGTGCTGCCCTCTCGAGGCTGCCATTCCAGCTTTGGGCTTCCTAACGCTTGACGGGCGCTTCCCGGTGTCAGACAGAAATTCCCTCTGTTTGGGCCCCCAAGTCATTCCTCCGGTTGCCCGCCTCCCTCTCCCCTGCCAGGCGGTGGTGAAGGCGCTGGAGCAGCTGGCCCAGCAAGGCAAAATCAAAGAGAAGATGTACGGCAAGCAGAAGATCTATTTTGCGAACCAGGTGAGGGAACCTGTGCAGATTGTCGCCGGTGTGAGACCCCTGCATTAGGTGAATCAGTCTCTAGAATGAACTCTCTTCTGAGAGAATTTGGGACACCCCATGAAACTCACCTGTCTTCCATCATGAAAAGGGCCCCAGGCACCCTTTAAAGCAAAGTGGCTACTCCCCTTGCTCTGACCCAGACTTAATGAGACTTCCAGATTTGGGACATGATAGATGACAGAAGATCTGAATTGCTGCTACCAAGGTCCCTTCCCTCTTGGAAGTTTCTTTTCCCCAGTCATCTAGATTAGAATCATCTAAATTAGATTCCCCTTCTGTCCCTACCCCTCACTCCCAACACAGATAACGCTGATTTTGTATCTCTGGGCCAGTGCGCCACCTGGATGCCTTCCAGACCTTTCTGGCTCAGTACTAATACTGGTAAAGTAGAATGTCTCATCCCCCCAGATGGGCTCCTCTTCCCTGCTTCTCCCTCTGTGGAGTCACACTTCACCCAACCCAGGGACTGGGGAGTCACTCTTCTCTCTCCCCAGTGCCCTGTTGGTTTTCCCCCTTCCTGACTCGGCCCTCTCCTTTCCATCTGCGGCACCTGCTCTAGTTCGGGCATTCCTTGTCTCTCCTGATACCCTCCTAATATCTGCTGGCCTCCTCAGACGTCTTTAGCACTGCAGCCAGAGTGGTCTGTGTGGATGCACAGCTAGTGCCACTGCCCGACTTCATACTGTCGTGCTCCCAAAAGCAGGGAAAAGGTACTTGGAGACTGGGTCCAAGGCTGCCGCCTGCCTCACTTTCCCTTCTAGGTCCACTTACCAGGACTAGACCATTTAGATGAGTTATACTCCTGTGTCCTTCCTCTGCCTAGAGCTTTGAAGACCCTTTTTCCTCTTCTGCCGCTTTGCTCAGCTCTCTTACTCATTCTCTAGGATTCCCCTCAGGCATGACCTTCTCCAGAGACCTTCCCTGAAGTCTCTGATTGCCTCTTCTTCAGGAGCTGACCTCTTCGAGGGACACTGTATTGTGGTTGTCTTCCTGCACATCTCGCCGTAGCTCTTCCAAGGCAGACCCCGCTTCTCACTCGTATTCCTTTGCTCAGCAGTTCCCACCCCAGTAGCTAACCTCTAATAGACACAGAAGACTAGTTTAACTGAACCAAACCACCATCAATGCTGATTTTCCTAAAATTGGTTTCATTATGTGACAACTTTAGATTCCTTAAGGGAGAATTTTGCAGATTTTCTTCTGTAAAGGGCTAGACCCTTAATATTTGAGTGCTTTGCTGGCCAGATGATCTCTTGTCCCAGCTACACAGCTGTCACAAGCACTTGTGTCCACCACTGTAGAGCAAAAGCCGCCCAGACTATGTGGATGCCCGGGAATGGCTGTGTTTTCAGAACTCCAGGTCTGGCAGGATCTTGGCTGCCTGCTGCTCTAAGGGTTCACTTTGCCTTAACGTAGAGGCCACACTCAGCAGGCTGGTGTTCCTGTTCTTCCTCTCGTGCTCCCCGTCACCACTGACAGGACCCCCATGGAGCCCCAGCGCCATCCTTGGTACCAGCTGGTCTCTTGGGCGGGCTGCTCAGGCTCATGCCGAGACCCTTCAGTACTGCCCCCCACGCCTCTGTCCCTGTCCCAGTTCTTCCTGTAGTGGGAACGTGTAATTTAGGTATCCCTACTTTGGAAAGAATGTTCCTTTACTCCTTTTGACCAGTGAGCAGTTTTAGCACTAAACTGAGATCTCTGCCATTAGGATCCTGCCTGCCTTGAAGCCCCTTGAGGACAGGCATGAGGCTTTAACTTCTCGTTCATACCTTGTTCTTAGTTGGGACCAGTACTAAACTAAGTGATTTCTCACAGGCCCCCTGGAGGGTTGGGGAGCCCCACATTCTTGCGTGTGTGTATGCCACCCCCCCCAACCCCAAATGTGGCTCCCCTCCTGTGCCTCACATCAGCCCCCTTCTGTTTTTCCTCTCACCTCTGGCAGGACCAGTTTGCCATGGTGAGTGACGCTGACCTCCAAGGCCTGGATGCCAAAATCGTGGCCCTCACTGCCAAGGTGCAGAGCTTACAGCAGAGCTGCCGCCACATGGAGGCTGGTAGGACTGGCAGCCCCCGAAGGTGCCCCAGGGTCAGGGTCGGTCTAGAGGTCAGGAGTCACAGAGTGAATAGTTTGCTGGCTGCGGTGTTGTCTCACGGCAGTGAGCTCTCTGCTGGGCTGCCACGGGCATCATAGTAAAAGAAAGAACAGCTAATGGTTTTTGAATATAAGTGGGCAAGACATGCATTTGCTTTTCCTAATATCACCAATGCCCTGGGCCCGCACTCCCTTGGCACCAGCTGCTTTAACTGGCTACAGGGAACAGTCTGTTCAACCTCACTTTACCACTGCTGGTAGATGGAGGAGGAAAGAAAACTGGAATAAACTGGTAATTCTGTAGGCCTTCATCTCTGCTGAGCGTTTCCAGAATATGGAACTCATTCTGGACCCTGTGTGTAGAACCTAAAGCAAGGTAGGGGGGCCCAGTCTCCTACCTCAGGGAGCACGCACTGGGAAAGACAAAGCCCCATCCTCAGGGGTAGGAAGTGACCTCAGAAAGCTATGTTTTCAGAGCTGAAAGACTTAACTAGTGCCCTGACCACACCGGAGATGCAGAAGGAAATCCAGGAGTTGAAGAAGGAATGTGCTGGCTACAGAGAGAGACTGAAGAATATAAAAGCAGCCACCAACCACGTGACTCCAGAAGAGAAAGAGCGGGTGAGTTGGGAGAGGGCAGGAGCGGAGTGTGGCAGGCAAGGCGGTGGCTGGGCCCCAGCAGCTGCGGTGGGGCCGAGCCAGCTAAAGGAAGCTGTTTCCCCGCCCAGGTGTGCAGGGACAGGGAGAAGTACTGCAAGGAGTGGAGGAAGCGGAAGAGGATGGTGAGCAAGCGAACTCCAGGCAGGCCCTGAGAAACGGCAAGAACCGGGCCCCGCCAGGCGGTGCTGCCCACCTGAAAAGGGGCGGTTTTGTTTCTTGTCAGGCAACAGAGCTGTCTGATGCAATTCTGGAAGGATACCCCAAGAGCAAGAAGCAGTTCTTCGTAAGTGGTTCTCTCTCCCGTCCTCGCTCCCCTGGGCGCTCCGTCCAGGGAGGGCTCATTCACTTGTCTCCCCGCCCCAGGAGGAAGTTGGAATAGAGACAGATGAGGATTACAACGTGAAGCTCCCAGACCCTTGAGGGATCCTCCGGCAGGACGGCAAGATGGGGGGTGGGCAATAGAGAGGTCCTATACTGGCTGCCTCCTTCAGGTTGGCTTCTGTGTTTGTTCCTGCTGCTTTCTGCCTTTGGGCTGAGCAACTGGGAGGGGGCGGGGGCCAGAGTTGCAGGCGGGCGTGGGGAGTGAGCGAGCCCACAGCGGATGGTCAGGCTCAGTTCATTGGCTACACTCCAGTTGCTTGAATTGAATGCTCAAACTGGGAACAATGCTAAAGGAAAGAATTTGGCAGTATTTATTATAATATAATTTGATATAAAAATACTTAACTTTGCTTTGGATGCCAACCCTGCAGAAGGCTGTAGAGCGAGGCAACCGTACAGTCAAGGGGCCCGAGGCCTTACCCAGGACTTGTCGGGGGCTCTCTACCCCGGGAGGCCTTTAAGTACCTTCTCTACCCCTTCACCCCGGCCCCAAGTCCTGGGAGGAATGCAGGTAGCACGGAGATGACAGAGACCCAGACATACTTGACAGGAAGGCTAGGAGTGGTTTTGAGGCCCAGTTCATTTTTCCAAATTGTAACTTTAGCAAAATTGCACTGTTAGTGTTTAGAAAATTTAAAAACAAAACAAAGAAAACCTTTGTGCTGTCACACTTCTCTGTGCTGTGCTCCTACCTCAGGGGGGATGAGGGCGGCAGAAGCACACAGGGAGGCCACTTCCCTCTGGCACCCCGGGCAGGAAAGGAGAGGCAACGGAGTAGCAGGCGAGGGCAGGATCCTAGCAGCTGTGCCCAGAGCTGGCCAGCAGGGCCCTGGTCCCACTTTGGGCCGACCAGGCAACCCTAACCCAGGTACCAGGCAGCCTGTCACACTTCATGGCTATGAGAGTATTTCCTCATGTTCCTTTCTTTCTGCCCAACTACTGCCAAAATGGCCAAACTTGGGCCAGATGTTGCCCAGATCTGGCCCAAGAGACCAAACCAAATGCAAATAGTAGCTTCCAAATATATGCAGATCTGGAGCAAAAACCTCAGGCTTAGAAGGGGAGAGGCCAGGAGCTCTTGGGGGTGTCCAGAGCAGACCCCCACCCTGAGCACTTTTATGGGGAGGGGGAAAGATAGCAGGCTCGAGTTTTGTGGTCAATATAATAAATTAAAGCTTTCACAAAACAAACACCCCAGCCCCACTGAGGATGAGGCGGTGCTGGGGAACCAAACACCGGGAGCCAGCAGACCCATGTGCAGCGTCGCAGTCCAATCTCAGAAGCCCAGTGGCTCTGTGGCCAAGCAAGAGACTCAGGCTTCTCATTGGCTCTTCTGTGGGTTCCGGGTGCCAGTCAGTACAGCTGGTTCTTCAGCTGGTGCAGGACGCCAACCACGATCTCCCGGAGGGTCTGGTGGGGGCAGCAGAGGGACACAGGTGATGCTCAGGTGAGGCCACAGCGCCGGCTTGGTGACTCTAGGCACGCTCTTTTTTTTTTTTAAAGATTTTTATTTATTTATCAGAGAGAGAGCACGCATAAGCAGGCAGAGTAGCAGACAGAGGCAGAGGGAGAAGCAGGCTCCCTGCCGAGCAAGGAGCTTGATGTGGGACTCCATCCCAGGACCTGGGATCATGACCTGAGCAGAAGGAAGCCATTTAACCAACTGAGCCACCCAGGCGTCCCAAGGCACACTCTTTACAGCACAACAGAAAAAGCCCCCCTGGGACACACTGCTGTCTGCAGTTTACTCTTAAATATCCCCATGACAAGGGAAAGGGACGGAGGCATGGCGAGCTATGTGGAAATGGGAATTGTAGCATTTAGGTGGTGAGCTCGTGAGTGTTAGGGTCATAGTATGTTTAAAGTGTTTTCAAAAAATCTCAGGAAACAAAAAAGTGAGACTCGCAGGATGCAAGTCAAGCCTCAGAAAAAGCTACCAGGCCTCAGGAGCAGAAGACAGCGGCACTCATACGCTGCCCCATTACCAAGAACGACAAGCCCCCGGGCGACTACATCAGGGGCCCTGGAGGTGGCGGCCAGCAATCTTTCCAGACAGGCTGAGTGAGCCTGCTGCCGTGATGAGGCAGCCGCAGGTGGGCTGAGAAGGGCAGAGCTAGGCCTGAGGGACTTAAGTGTCTCGTCAGTCCTGCCAAATGAAACCTTAACAGGAAGATCTGGGCTAGGAAGCAAAGAAGGGAGACACCCCCAAGAAATCTAAAAGCGGGGTGCCTGGGTGGCTCAGTTGGTTGGGCGACTGCCTTCGGCTCAGGTCATGATCCCGGAGACCCGGGATCAAGCCCCACATCGGGCTCCCTGCTCAGGCGGGAAGCCTGCTTCTCCCTCTCTCACTCCCCCTACTTGTGTTCCCTCCCTGGCTGTGTTTCTCTCTGTCAAATAAATAAAAAAAAAATCTTAAAAAAAGAAAAAGGGAAATCTAAAAGCTGGGGCGCCTGGGTGGCTCAGGTCATGATCCTGGAGCCCTGGGATCGAGACCCGCATCGAGCTCCCTGCTCGGCAGGAAGCCTGCTTCTCCTCTCCCACTCCCCCTGCTTGTGTTCCCTCTCTGGCTGTCTCTCTTTGTCAAATAATTCTTTAAAAAAAAAGAGAGAAGAAACCGAAAAGCTGCTGCCCTCCCTCTCTGAACGAATTAGGACTTGGGCCACTTTGCCTGGAGGAGGGGAGAAGGCCCTCCCACCCACAATTACGGCTACCCCATACCTGAGGCTTACAGTGCTCCTCAATCCAGCTGAAGACACAGGCTGACAGCTCCTGGAAGCTGGCCACAGAGATGGAGGCATTGAAGGACTGGAATAGGGAGTCCATGATGCCTTGAAACACATTGAACTTGACCTGGTCAGAGACCTGGTCTTCCCCCTCATGGGGGTTGTCCTGGTGTGCCTTTACAATCTGCTCGTAGTTCCTAAAAGAGGAACAGGGTCAGGTGCTGTAACAGCTCAAGTACCTGAGGTTCTCTCCCTGGAAGGGGCTCTTGGGGAGCTGCTGGGAGGTACTCAACATCATTTAGGCATTGCTTCGGGGCAGAAATGGTGACCCCTCTCCCCACCCTTCCCTTCATGAAGCCCACAGGCACTTCGAGTATCTGCTACACATCAGGGATGGCCAGGGTACAGAGTCCGGCCTCTAAATGGCCGCCTAAGGGAGTGAGAGAAGATTATCTGTCCCGTAGTATCTGACGTGGCCTCTGAACAAGAGCACGGTATGAACTGAAGTCTGCCCGAGTCCCCTCAGAAGCTCTGGCTCCCCTAGCTCAGCGTCCCCCTTACACTTTCATGATCTTCAGGGCTGTGACGTCCTTGCGTAGCATGGACACTTCCTCCTCCTGCTTTTTCTTCTCCTTGTGCAAAAACTGTATGTAGTCAATGGCTGAGGTGGGGGTGGGCAGAGAGGAAGTCTCAACCAGAAGGATAAGGCTGACTTTGTCTCCCCTTTCCACCACCCCACTCCCCAATGGCCAAGAGTGGGCAGAAGTCTCTGGCCCCAACCACTCCCAGGGCTCTCCCTGGTCATACTCTTCTGTAGAACGATGGCTTTGCTGAGTTTTTGGGAGCCGATGGAAAAGTCCTGCTGCTGGCAGGTGGGGACGATGGTCTGAAGATCATCATAGCCTCTCTGTGAAGACAGCAGGGGAAACAAAGCTTCCTTAACTCTGACGGATTAAAGCAAACTGGCACAAAGCTTTCTCTTCAAGAACCGAGTTCCATGCTCGAAACTCAAAGGGGTGAGGGTGCTGGAAGGATTCTTCAGTGTTCACGTCCAGGCACTACATTAGCTGCCCACAGGGATGCTTGGAGCTGTCTGGTAAGGTTGGGGCAGAGCAAATCTGAAACATAACAGGCCCTCCTGCGCTGGCTGAGCTGCGGACCCCCCAGTCACCTTGATGGCATCTCTCCTCTTCTGCTCAGCCTGCGTGTGTGCTCGCCGCCGCCGGTCTTTGTAGGACTCCTTGTAGGACTCCTGGTGGTAATCGCTGTCCTCGTCATCTACGCTCAAAGTTGGGGGCAGGAAGAGGTCATTTTGAGGCCCAGTGGGGCCCAGCTCACCCACCCTGCCCAACAGGGAAGAAAAAACTGGTGCCCAGAGACAGCAAATGGAGTAAGGTCCTAGAGGAGGTGAGAGTGGTGAGAGCCTGTGTCTAACACTAGGCCTCTAGCACCCCCCACGTGGATGACTGGAGCTTCCTGTCTGGGAAATATACTAAGATGATGGTATATCTGAGTCCCCCCAGGTGGGGACATGTTGCTGCCTACCTGTATTGGGGACGGAAGAGGCACTGGTGGAACCGATGCTATTAGCTCTGGACACTACACTCCCCTTTCGGGTACTTTCTACAAAAAGCCCTGGAAAAAAGAGGTCCCAATCACTAGGGAGTAGGGCAAGAGACACCATTAGACCCCGAGACACCTGTGGATACAATGGCTTTCTGATCCTTAAATGCTGACCTCTCCCTTTCAACCCAAAGCCACCCATACTGGGGCACCCACTTCCTGCCGGCCATGCTGCAATGCTCCTGTCCCTGGTGTCCACACTGTCCCATGGGCCTGCAATGGTACCACTGGTTCACAAATGGCATCTGGGCACAGTGAGGGAGAGAGAGTGGCTATCACTACTGTCATCACTTCCTGCTTCAGAGTAGAGGCAACTAGGTGTACCCTTATGCTCCCTGACCCCTGTCCTGCAGCTCCTCCCTGTCTCAGGCCAGGAACTCCGCTCAGGGACGGCGGACTGTACTCAGGTGTGGCTGGCAAGACCACAGGAATCTATAGCGCGGCTGGGAGTGTCATCGGGGGAACTGGAGACAGTGGGGAGGCACTCACCGGGGTCCAGGCTGTTGTCGCTGTAGGCATATTCCACCTGCAGAACCAAGCAAAGGAGCAGCTCATCAGACCTCCGCCCAGGGACCGCACCTCCTTTCACTAAACACACACACACCCACCCACCCACCTCAGGGTGCGCAGGCAATTACGGGATGCAGGCACGGGCGTGCCTGCGCACGTACGTACGTAGGCGGGTACATGCACACACCACACACATCCCCCTGGGGTGCGCAGGCGACTGCAGGACTGCCCCGGGAGCCAAGAGCGTACAGGCCACGGGAGCGCCTCCCCGCCGCAGAATCACGTCGGCCCGACCCACGCTCCAGCCCCTCCCCAGCCCCCAAACCCTGCCCCCGCACACTCGTGCACACACGCGTCACTTGTCTCCCCACCTGGGCACGCGCGGGGTGAGAGCTGTCTTTTCTGCAGCCCCGGGGCCCGGAGGGCGGGGGGACATTTAGGGGCTGCAAGGAATCCCCTCGTCTTCCGGCCCCCCCACGTGCACGAACCCGACCCGCCCTCCCCTCGCCGGCGTGCGCGCCCGCGGGGCTTGCCTTGACCCAGGGGTCGTCCGGAGAGGCGCCCGGCTCCGTCATCTCCGACCCACCGAACCGGAAACCAGCCCGCGGGCGGGCCCTCTGCCGCGAGGAAGAGGCGAGGCATATCCACATGACCCAAACCCACCAACCCAAGAACGAGAGGCAGAGGGCGGGGCGATGGGAGCGCATGCGCAGCCCGGAAACATCGAAACCGTGGGTCAGAAACACTGGCCTCGGAGTGGACACTTCTCTCCCTCGAGGTGGGTGTCCCTGCTGACGCGACGTGAACCACAGGCTGTAAAATAGGGTCCCCTCAAGTCTCGTCCGAACAGTGTCGCAGATAGTCGTGTGCACGCGCTGTGCGGCCCCAGGCCAGGGGTGCATGTCCCACTCCCACCCGGCAGGGTGGCCCACCCCGCGGGGACGGTACAGGCCTGGCCACGTGGGCCGACCCCACCGGGCTGCCAGCTCCATGAGGGCAGAGACCCCACCTGGCTTGTGGAAGGCCGGTCCTCCAACAGCCAGCCAGGAGGAGACCAGCGGAAGAAACGCTTTCAGAGACCCTCTCAGTCAAGTTACGGCTACTTTAGAGATAGGGAAACCAAGGAGCCTAGAAAGTCTGCAGCTTCTTGCAAAGCAGACAGCTATCAGTGACAGAACCAAAGCTGACCTTGTCTGGCTAGCTTCAAAAGTCAAGCTCTTAACCACTGCACTTGGGCTTCCAGCTCAAGGCTTCCAAAGATACCCAGAGCCATCAGGGCAGGAAGCAGACACCATACAGGCAGCATCTGGCAACGTTCATCTTTAATTCTGTTACAAGTTCCAGTGTTTGCCCTGGTCACAGTCGGCCATGGGTACCAGACACTGTGGGCAAGAGTAGGCACAGAATGCCAGAGAGGCCTGCTTCCCCAAGAGCCACATCCTCAGTAATGGCCAATCGCTAGCAAGCTGGGTAAGGCTTCGTGTCTCCACCAGGCCCAGCCCTGCACTTCCCCAGTTTGGCTCAGGGTCCTGCAGGCCCAACCAGGATGAGCCCTGAGGCCCCCATTACTCCTCACCACTGAATCTCTTGGCAGCTCCAGGGGCCACTTTGGCTCCACAAGGAATTCAAGGTCAGCCATGGGCCTCACGGCATCTGGGGGATGCGCTTCTGCAGGAGGGCCCAGGCTTTCTCCACCTTTGAGCAGGCCAGAATGTTTGGAGGAAGAGAGAACAGGGTCAGGCACACCCAATGGAGACTCCTTCCCCACAGGAACCTAGCCCTTCCCTTGGCAGCAACCTGGTGTTGGGTGACATGCGGTTCCCATAAGGTGCTCAGCACCACGTGGCTCTGGTCCACGAGCCGCTTCCCACTCATCTGGCTCTGCAACCGGCTTTGAGCTGCAGCCTCACTCAGGCCATCCCTTTCCACGATGCGTCGTACGGCCTTGACACAGACAAGGCATAGGTCAGCCTGCTGGCTCAAAGCAGGCTGCGGTCTGCAGTGGGGACAGGGTGGGAGATGGGGTCCGGATACCTCAGTCTCGGGAATGACAACCGTCCACACCTCATGCACCATGTTCTGCCAGCCGGCTTCAAGCAGCATGGCAGCATCGATCACGCACACGTGCTTTCCTGCGGGGAGACCCCAGTCACTGCCAGCTGCACGCCGCCACTTGCTACCAGCCAGCCAGTGATGCCTAGTCCCGAGGAAAGTAGACCGTCTGGCCTGGGGTGGGGAAGCTCCCAGGAGAACATGTCTGATGATTCCCCTGACTGGTCCCCTCATCCCTCCCACTCACCCTCAGCCTTAGCCTGATCCATCTCCTCTCGAGCCAACTTTGCAATAACTGGCCACATGATATCCGTGAGTATCTTCAACTGCTTCTGAGGAAGGGAACAGAGGAGGCGGACAGTTTATCCTCCCTCAGAGACGGAGCCAGCCCGAGGGAGGAGGTGGCTGGAATAGATGAGTGGCAAGTGGCACTCTGGACCAGACCAGAGAGGTCCATTGGGTCCCAACCTCTGCATCTAGTAGCAGCTGAGAAACCCTCGGAGAGGAGTGTGTTTACCTTGTTCCCAAACACTCGGCTCCCTAGGACCTTCCTGTTGATAATGCCATCTTTATGGAGAATATCTGGACGACAGAGACACAGGACTGGGCAAGGAGGCCAGGCCATCTCCTCACTTCAGGCCACTTTCAGCTCTCCCCAGGTATTACCTGTTCCAAAGGCCTCCACAACAGGCTGGTAGGCAGGACCACCTGGGGCATAGGCCCGATGGCCCAGCTGGTCACTGTCGATGATATATGCCCCCAGGCCCTTAAGCCGCTGAGCTACTGAGCTCTTCCCGGAGCCACTGATGCCTGTCAGCCCAATCACATAGAGGTCTGTGGGGAGCTCTGGCCTCTTCTGGAGGTAGAGGAGAGAAAACCCCAGTTACTAGGGTCTTCAGACTCATCCTCAGGACTGAATTCTTCAGTCTGTACTCTCCAACATTTCCAGCCCACCCAAGAGGGGAAAGAGTGGGAGGGCAGGCATACATATGGAGGCCGAAGCAGGTTTCCCAGCATTCGCTGGCGGAAGCTAGAGGAGCTGACTTTATCTTCTTCATTTTCCTCGTGGCTTTGGTCCTTCAGCAGCTGGATCTGGTACAAGGCAAGCTCCTCCAGGTCCTGCAGTAAAAAAGAGGAGGGGTGAGGAGAGGGAAGGAGGGACAGGAGGACAGTGACACTTGAGCTGCCCTTCCCCCTCATTCTCCCCTACATATTCCAGAGGTAGAGCCTGCATCCAAGGGCAAGCTGGGAACCAATTCCTTCTTGCCTCTTCTATACCACCCTAAGCCCTCTCTTCCCTCCTCTAGGGTCATGGTACTTCCAGCAGTCCCCCACGTGGCCTTCCCAACCCCATTCATTCCCTCTGCCAGTCTCCCCCAGGGGTTACATTCTCAAGGCGGAAGCGGTTGACGGCCATCCCCCCACGATAGGTCTCCTCGCTGACCACCAGGAACTCCAAGGAAGGGTTAGAGCCAGCGGGCCCATAGGGGTCCAGCAGGGGGACGATATCAAAAGTCAAGGAGGGCTTGATGTCCACCAGGAACTCACTCAGATGTTCCACACGTTCTGTGTACGGTTGGAGCAGCTCAGGGAGCAACTTGCCTGGGGAAGGAGCCCAAAAGAACAATGAGATCTTTTTTATTGGGGAGAAAAAGTATAAGCACGTTTGGGGAGGGCTATCCCTAAGCAGCCCGTCTCCAGATAGGGGTGGGTGGCAGGAAGAAAGCTAAGCTGGGAAGTGGTCTGTGTCAGGGGATCCACAAAGAGGGGGCAACCGGCAAGCACAGTAGTCATGGCAGGGGCTGGCCTGTGCCCAGAGAACCAGTAGTGCCAGCATCAGAGTCAGATGGAGACTTCCAAGAACCACCCAACCACAAGCCCCTCCATGTCCCTGGCACAACTACCTACAACGCACTCATCCATTTATTGCCAGGGTCTCAGTCTTTAGGATTCATCACCCGGGGAACTTCTTAAAAGTGCAGACTCCTTAGCTCCACATTTGGGGGAATTCTGATTTGAATGGTGACCCACACACTGAGAAAGCTGCATTTACTCATTTAACGTAACTTCCTTAGCACCAACTAAGTGCCAGTCACTGTGACATCTGGGATGGTGGGAAGTAGGGCCCCACTCTTCCTCATTCATGGACTGGGGGCAAGGTTAAGGAGTTTTGAGGGTCTTTCCCTGCTCTATTCCAGGGTCTCTCTCACTCACTCTTCAACAGGTCTTTGTCTGCTACTCCCACCACAAGCTGCTCCTGGGCCAGGATGCACGCGACACTGAGCAATACTTTGTGGGCATTGTGCAGGCGGTCAAACGTGCCACCCACAGCCCCACGGTGGTAGCCACGCACTGGCTGCTTTGGAGACCTGGCCACGGGGGAAGCTGGCCTGATGGTGGAGGGTAAGGGGACTTCCAGGGACTCCACCGGCAGCTCGCCGGGCCCATAATCGGGGTACAGCAGCACTGAAGCCAGTTGGGGACAACAACTGTAGCAGCTGGTGGCATAACGCTCCAGCTGTTGCTTGACGGGGTTGTACTGGCTTCCATCCAAGGTCTGGAAGTCAGTCAGCACCACTTCCGGTGGGTGGGCCAGGTTCTGGACTGAGCTGGGCAAGGGAGGGAGAAAGGCGCTCTTGGCTCCGATATTGGTCAGCAGGACTCTGACGTCCAGGTGCCTGTGGACATCCGCGCCAGCGTAGAGGTGTGTGATGAAATCCAGGACCTCAAACGTGGCCTGCACGAGGCTGGATTGGGGTTGAGCTGGGCCCCCCAGGCTCAGGCCCGGCTGCAGGTGTACATACAGCGTGTGGTTCACCAGCCGGGCCGCCGAGGTCAGGATGGGAGCCAGGCGAGGGGCCAGCGAGGCCAGGGGCGTCGTCAGCACCAGGAGGCCCGACCGGAATACGGCCATGCTGCCCAGGCCTGCGGACAGCCAGGGAGACGAGGCGTGGGTGACTGAAAGGTTATGTGTCTGAGGTTGAAAACTAAGGCCTTGGACCCAGGGGAGGGGACGTGGCGCAGTGACGGGGGTCTGTGCTAATCCAGAGAAAGCAGGGGGAGGGCACGGGGCCTCGGGGCTATGCGCTAAGCCGCGCTTTCCACATTTCTCAGACGGAGCGGTGAAGTCGCTGAACTGAATCGAAATCCTGGGCGGGGAAACTAGGCTGCACAAGAGCCCCTGAGTCATGGGGCTGGGGATCCAGAAATCCCGGATCCTCCTGTCAGGCTGTACCTCGGTCTAGAGACTCGAAGGAGGGGACTAGAGGAAAACTCTCAGGTTCGGGTCGGTCCACTACTTACTGAGACCTCTGGGTTTAGGCTCCGCGAGCACCGCCACGGAGGCTTACCTGGCTGTGACCCGGAAACACTAGTTCAGCAGCTGCGTCTTCAAGCTACGGAACGGCAGAAAGGCCAAAGTCTCCTCTGGGTTGGGATCTCGCGAGACTTTGTATGGCGAGGGGCGAGTCCCGCCGAGGGGGCGGGTCCGGACTAAGAGGCTAGGGGGCGGGTCCAGCCACCAGGGTTCTGGACCGTGGAGGGCTAGGCGGTCTTGACAGCGTTTCGTGGATACCCTTTAGACCCTGAGAGAAGAGAATGGTTTCAGCCAGGTTACCCAGGAAACAGCAGCAAAGGCAGAACTAACACCTGGCTTTCCTCTTAATAGATTACAGAGGTGGGAGTGACAGGGTGGCACTTGACTCAGGACTCAGAGTCCCCGCAGCCCTCCTGACGCCCTCCCAGTCCGAGGATCCTCCTGCGGAAGGCCACAGGACCACTCTGTTCGAGTCCCCACTTCACAGCTGGGAAAATTGAAGCCCTCTATTTCCAGGAACATATAAAGAAGTAATGACAGCGATCTTGTGGCTCCGTGGAGAGCTCTCCACACCACCCAAAACCAGTTCGAGGGAGAGGAGGAGAGCTCTGCAGGGCAGCCAGTAGCGTTGCCAGGGGATGATCTCCAGACAGGAGAAAAGGGGAGGAAGGAGGGAGACCTAGTGGCAAGGGTTTACTGTGCAGCTAATGGGGCCTGAAAGGCTGGAATTGGTAGTCTCCGTGGGGAGAGGAAACTGGGTTGCCATCAGGAAATATTTCAAATAAAGTGTCTCAAAAAGGACGGAAACCAATTTCAGAGATTCCAGTAATGTGCTGTCGTTTATTTTCCCAAACTAAACAAATGCTCATTTTCATAATTATGTGGGTTCCTTTTGTATTTTTTTTAAATATTTTATTTATTTAGGGCGCCTGGGTGGCTCAGTCGTTAAGCATCTGCCTTCAGGTGGGGTCATGATCCCAGGGTCCTGGAATCGAGCCCCACATCTGACTCCCTGCTCAGTGAGAAACCTGCTTCTCCCTCCTACTCCCCCTACTTGTATTCCCTTTTTCACTGTCAAATAAGTAAATAAAATCTTAAAAAAAGCAAAAATGATTTTAAAAGAAAAAGACTGGGGTGCCTGGGTGGCTCAGTCCTTAAGCCTCTGCCTTAGGCTCAGGTCATGATCCTGGAGTCCTGGGATCTAGCCCACATACAGCTTCCTGCAGGGTGGGAAGCCTGCTTCTCCCTCTCTCACTCCCCGTTTGTGTTCCCTCTCTAGCTGTGTTTCTCTCTGTCAAATAAATAAATAAAAATTTTTTAAAAAGAAAGAAAAGGAAAAGATTTATTTGAGAGAGAGAGAGAGCCAGCACAAGCAAGAGGGAAGGGCAGAGGGAAAGGGAGACCAAGCTCCCGGCTTTGCAGGGAACCAGAGGTGGGGCTCCATCTCAGAACCCCAGGATTGTGACCTGAGCTGAAGGCAGATGCTTATCTGGGCCACCCAGACACCCTAAAAAGGTGTCCCAAGGGGTGCCTGGCTGGGTCAGTTGGTAAAGCATGCAACATTTGATCTCAGGGTTGTAAGTTCAAGCCCCACATTGGGTATAGAGATTACTTAAAATGAGATCTTTTTTTTTAAAAGATGGTATTTATTTATTTGACTTAAAGAGAGACAGTGAGAGAAGGAACATAAGTAGGGAGAGTAAGAGAGGGAGAAGCAGGCCTCCCATTGAAGCCTGATGTGGGGCTCGATCCCAGGACCCTGTGATCATAACCTGAGCCAGAGGCAGACACCTAACAACTGAGCCACCCAGGTGCCCCCAAAATAAAATTTTTTTTTTCTAAAAGATTTCATCTATTCACTTGACAGAGAGAGAGAGATCACAAGTAGGCGGAAAGGCAGGCAGAGAGAGAGGAGGAAGCAGGCTCCCTGCTGAGCAGAGAGCCTAATGCGGGCCTCGATCCCAGGACCCTGAGATCATGACCTGAGCGGAAGGCAGAGGCTTTAACCCACTGAGCCACCGAGGCACCCTCCCCCAAAATAAAACCTTAACACATGTTATGATGAGCACTGGGTGTTATACACAAATAATGAATCACTGAATACTACATCAAAAACTAATAATGTACTATATGTTGGCTAACATAATTTTAAAAATCTGAAAAAGTAAATAAAATAAAGAGGTGTGCCAAAGGTATATAAGCCTCTGGCCCCACAGAGCTGGGATCTGCCCCTGGAGTCAAGGATTGGAAGAATTATAGATCTACAAAGGCACTGAGGTCAGCCTTCTGGCCAGGGACACCTTAGATTAGATTTTTTTTTTTTAAGATTTTATTTATTTATTTGACAGAGAGAGAGCATAAGCAGGGGAAGCAGCAGGCAGAGGGAGAGGGAGAAACAGGCTCACTAGGAGCAGTCCCCTTAGGTTGGATTTTTATTTTTTATTTTTTTAAAGATTTTACTTATTTGACAGAGAGAAACACAGCCAGAGAGGGAACACAAGCAGGGGGAGTGAGAGAGGGAGAAGCAGGCTTCCTGCCCAGCAGGGAGCCCGATGTGGGACTCGATCCTGGGTCTCCGGGACCATGACCTGAGCCGAAGGCAGTTGCTTAACCAACTGAGCCACCCAGGTGCCCCAGGTTGGATTTTTAAAGAGAGGACCCCAAATGAAGAAACAAACTGCAGACTCTCAGGAAGTACCTGAAACATCTGAGTACAGTCTCACAGAGAGTCACCATTGGAAGAGATCATCAAGAAAATCTGACTGCTAGTTGACTCCCAAGCTGGACCTAGGCAATCGTAATTCCTCGACCTGTCAGAATATTCTCACAATGGGAGCCTTGAGAGCGCAATGTTGTTGAGACCATCTGGACATTATATGTGACTGAACCTACTGACGCTTCCATATAAACCTTTAAGATTCTGGTGGGCAAGTGCAAAGATCTGCTTGTCTGGCAGCCCCCCGGCACAAGTCTCGTATGTCAGTTCGCTTGTTAAACCCACCACCTCCCAATCTGGGGCGGTCTGCTTCTTTCTTCCATCTCCCCTTGCCCTCTGTGTACAGGGGCCAGTTTCAGATTTCACCCAGGGAACTGCTCACGTTGTGAACCAACAGTCATTTTTATTCAGCAAATATGAATTTAGTGTCTCCCATGATCAGGGATGGTTCTAGGCACAAGTGATCAACCAGTGAACAAAACAAAGGGCCTGCCCTGGAGCTTAGATTCCTGTGTGTTTTGGATGGGGTGGTGAAAATTATAAATAAATGTATAACAATAAAGTCAGCAAGTCAGTAAATAAATCTTAAATACATCTAGTGATGATAAGTGCTATGAAGAAAAATAAAATAAGGTAAGGGGACTACAGTGGAGGGAAGGGAATGCTATTTTAGATAAGGTTGTCCAGGGAAACAACAAAGACCTAAAAGAAGAGAAGAATTAGGGAAGTGAACCAGAGAGAGGAACGGCCAGTTCACAGGTCCTGGGGCAGAAAATCAGCAGGGCTGAATCAGATGGGAAATGGTGGGAGGTAAGGTCAGAAAGGAGGTGGGGGCCAGATAAAAGAACATGTTGGAGGTCTTAGGGAAAAGCCTTGGATTTTACGTAGGAAGCCACCGGAGGGTTGTTTTTGTTTTTGAATATTTTATTTGATGAGAGAGAGAGAGCGCTAGAGAGCGCGCACAAGCAGGAGGGGCAGCAGACAGAGGGAGAGGGAGAAGCAGACTCCTCACTGAGCAGAGAGCCTGATGCGGGGCTCAATCCCAGGACCCCGGATCACGACCTGAGCCAAGCCACCCAGGCGCCCTTACACAGGAGATGTTTTAAGCATAGAGCTGAAATAACTTTCATTTTTAAACGATCATTCTGCCTGCTCTATGGAAATTTTACTCTTGGTGGGCAGGGGTGGCATCAGGGAAACCAATTAGGAAACTACTACAATAATCCAGATGACGTGATGGTGCCCGCATAGACCAAGGTGATTTCCAAATCTGTTTTGAAAATTGAAGGTATTTGATGAGCTGGTTGGATGAGCGAGAGAGAAGAGTGGAGCTGTCATATACTGGAGTAGGGTAGATGGGCGGGAGCAGGGGAAGGGCTGGAATGGACTTGGCATTTGGACATATTAAGTTTGTTAGGAGTCAAGAAGATATGTTAAGTAGGGAATTGAATATGTATGTCCGGAGGTTGTGGGAAACAATGGAGATGGGGATACTGGAGACTGGTAGAGCTCACTGGCATATAAATGGTCTTCAAAGTCATGGGACTGCATGAGACTTAATTTACAAGTATGAATGTAATTGAGGCACCTGGCTAGCTCAGTCTATGAAGCATGAGACTCTTCATCTTGGGGTTGTGGGTTCAAGCCCCACATTTGGTGTAGAGATTACTTAAAAATAAAATCTTAAAAAAAAAAGGAGTCTGAATGTAATTCATGGAAGGGTCACACTCTGCCTTTCTCACCATCGTGTCCCCACCTTCCAGGGGTGACCTTGTGAGCACATGCATACACAATCCATACACATACACTCACACTGGCTGCAAAAGAACAGCTTGGGGGACAGGAGCTGGGCTCTGAGAGCAGGTCCTATGTCTCGAGATTCATGCCACCTTGGCCCTTTCCTCTTCTGTGGCCTTCCTGGATCCTGAAGGGACAGCAGAACCATCTGGGCCAGCGGGGCAGGGGGATAGGTAGGGATGAGCTGGCGGAGGTCCCCTGTTCTGGGAGCGGAAGCAGCCAGCAGCCCAATGGCCCAGAGCAGACCACTACCCAGAGGCAGCAGCAGGCCTAGGTACAGTGCCTCCTTCCAGTCCCCCTCAGGTTCCACACAAAAGCTCAGCAGTTTCCCCTCTATTCCGGCTTCCCAAGTTTTCTGCAGCCAGGCCCCTGCCCTCTCCAAATGGTCATCTCCCTCCCCATCTCCTAGTCCCTTCCCCAGTCCCATCTCCTCGGCACCCCTGCCCTTCCTCTGCCTGCAAACTCACTGCCTAGCCTTTACCTATTCTCCACCCTTCCTCCAGCACCCTAGAAGGAGATTGCCCCCACAACCCTGCAGGGCCTTCCACTGGCTCCTGCCACTCCAGTGCCTTCCCCTGCCTTCAGGAAGGACAGCCCATTAGGCACCTGCTTGGCCTGGAGCCTCAGCTGAGCCTCCTGGTGAGCGGCAGCTTCTGGGCTGGTGGGGATCCCTCCAACTGAGTTTTGTCTAGGGCAGGGGCAGAAGGACGACAAGTGGAGCTGTATCCTTTTGACTCACTTAGTCTTGTTTCTTCTTTACACAGCTGGCTTCCACACAGGAACACAATTACAAAATAACACCACTAGCAGTAGTAATAATATCAGTGCCTGCTATTAAGATCTCCATTCCAGGGGCCTCTGGGTGACTCAGTCGGAGTCTGCCTTAGGCTGGGCCTTGATCTTGGAGCCCTTGTATGGAGCCCAATGTCGGGATCCCTGCTTGGTGGGGAGCCTGTTTCTCCTTCTCCCGCTCCCCCTGCTTGTGCTCTCTCTCTGACAAATAAATAAAATCTTTTAAAAAAGAAGATTTTATTTATTTGTCAGAGAGAGAGCACAAGCAGGGGGAGCAACAGGCAGAAGGAGAAGTAGGCTCCCTGCTCCATGAGGGGCTCCATCCCAGGACCTTGGGATCATGACTTAAGCTGAAGGCAGACGCTTAACTGAGCCATAGGAGCCCCCAAATAAAATCTTAAAACAACAATAAACCTCCATCCCAGCAGTTTCAGATTATCTCAATTAATCCTTTATAGACTCCATGACATACGTCATATACCCATTTTACAGGTAAGAAAACAGACTGAGAGAGAATAAAGGCCTTGACTGAGGTCCCATGACTAGTGGGGACCAAGTCACAACCCTACGCTCCCCCTTCCCAGGTCCACCTAACTCCTGCTGCAGACACCCCCTGGGAATCCAGGGACCACTCTCCACCCTGCCCTTCCGCAGGCTAGCTCCTTCCTCTTTCTGGGCCTCGGTGTCTGCACAGCTATAACCCGGGCCACCCACAATCTTTCCAGAACACCCACCCGCGGCACCCGCCACTTGTCCCACAGGTGCAGTGCAGCCGGCGGCCTGGCGCCGTGTCCCCAGAACCGCGCACCCCTGGGCCACACAGAGAGAGACAGACAGCGGTGGGCCAAGCCTTTATTGTGGGGCCGCAGCGGCGGCGGGAGGAGCGCGGAGAGCGGGGCCCCCCGAGTCCCTGGCGGTCTGCTCCTCCACGAGCTCGTCGCCGAACACCGCGCGGTGCATGGCGGCGACGTAGCTGCAGCCGCTGGGATCCGCCAGGCGCAGGTGCGCCAGCGGCAGGAAGCTCTCGGTGCTGAAGTAGCGCAGCGCGGGGCGCGGGGCGCGCAGCGCGGCGAGGAAGACCTGCGGCGGCGGCATGAGGCGCGCTGGCCGGGGCTGGCCAGGGCCAGCCGCCAACCCCACCACGCCCACGGTCCCGGCTCCCCCGGGCCGTACCCGGTCCCTACCTCGGTCACCTCCTCTGGGTCCTGCGCTGCCTCGCGGAAGATCCGCTCCAAATGGCTCTGGTAGCGGGAGAAGAGGTCGCGGGTCTCGGCGTCCGCGCCGTCCAGCGCCCCGCCCGGGACGCCCTCCAGCTTCTCCAGGAAGGCGGTGCGCACCGGACCACACTCGATGAGGCTCACGCTGCGGGCCCAGAGCGGCGAGTGGGCGGGGGGCTCCGCTCGAGGGCTGGACCGCAGCCCTGCAGCTGGACTGGGCAGGGCAGGGCGGGCGGGATGCGGGTCTGTGCGCAGGCGCCGCCGAGATAACTAGAGCCTTTGAAAAGCGGTTTAGTGCCGGAAAAGCACCCCTGCCTCCCACCTCCCACAACCGTTTGGGGGTGTGAGGGAGATTTGCATCAGAATTCCAACCTGGCAGGCTCCCTTACTGTGTGACCTTGAGCCAGTCACCTAATCTCCGGTTTCCAGCCGGATGGCCGCAGAGGTGCGGTAACGAGTGGCAAGTGCCCTAGCACACAATAAATGTGAGCCGCACTAGAGAAGGGCCAGGGAGAACGCCTGAGAGAGGCTCCAACAGGACAGGGTGCTGGAGTTCCCAAAGTCAGGGGTCAGGGGTCCCCGGGGCGGGGCGGTGACTCACTGGACCCCGAAGGGCGGCAGCAGAACCGCCAGACTCTCGCACAGACCTTCGATCGCGAACTTACTGGCGCAGTAAACGGCGTTGAACGGCAGCCCTTCGAAGGGAGAAGAGGCTTTGGAGGCGCGTCTGGGACGGTCTCCACCTGGAGCCCAAGGCAGCCCAAGGCAGCCCGCGGCAGGCCACCAGGCCCCGCCCCTCCCGCTGGCCCGCCCCATCCCACGCACCCATCAAGCCGCCCATGCTCCCGGTCACCAATACGCGTCCCGAGCGGCGGCGCTTCATGTCGGGCAGGAAGGCCTGTAGTGTCCGCACGATCCCGGCCACGTTCACATCCAGCACCGACCCCACGGCGCCAGCCGTATGCGCCTCCAGCGGCCCGAGCAGGCCCCGCCCCGCATTACACACTGAGGGGAGAGAAGTCGGACCCTGCCTGCTTCTCTGTCCTCCGACCCAGCAGGTCCCTGGGCCTGGGGACATTTTGGTTTGACATAGCGCCGGAAAGGCTCCTGCACACGTGTTGCAGGGAGGCTCACCCAGCACGTCCACGCGGCCCTCGGTCACGCGTGCCCGGGCGGCGGCCACAGAATCCGCGTCCCTCACATCCAGCTGCAACGTCTCCAGGGAGCCAGGAGGGCACCCTCGGGACCGGGCCGCCTCCCACAGCGGCCCCTGCGCCCTCAGGTCCCGCAGCGTGGCATACACTGGAGGAAGAAGAGGAGGATCTGAATTCCCTGCTTATCGCTAACTGGGTCCCCTTGGACCTGGGGCTGCTCCTTTCTCTCCATCCCAGCCTCTCATATACCTTTGAAGCCCCGGGAGGGGTCGGCCGCCAGCCGCAGGGCCAGGTGCAGGCCGATGCCTGAGGAGCAGCCAGTGATGAGCACCACAGTGCGGTCCATAGGGAGAGGTGCGAGGAGAGGCCCTGGGAGTACCCGGCTCAAGGCTAGGGTCTCTGAGCTCTTTTATCACTGCAGTGCCCCGCCCACATGCGCCGGGGTCCCCACCCCTTGTTGTGTCTCCAGCCTAATCTCAAGGCTGAGCCCTCCTTCAGGTCTGGGGCTAGCTCTCCCTGTCCTGCTCCTCGTCAAGGCGGAGATGACACCATGGCTGGAAAGACCCATTCTTCCGGGGCTGGTCAGAGGCAGGGCAAAGCTTTGCAACTATGAGATGTGGGCTCTCATGTGGGCACTGAGTGCTCTGGGCACATCTTCCCCTGGGTGTGCCTCGGTCCCCTAGGGACAATTACAGGTTCCAAAGTTTGCTGCTGGTGGTGTGAAAGTGAACGTTTTGGGAGGGCATTCCCAGTTCCAAGGTCGGGTGTACCAGAAATGGGGAGGCTGAAGCAAGGGGACAGGGAGAAAGGGCCTCACACCAGTGTCCATCCAATAGCCCAAGTCCTCCCAGGCATCATAGTAGTGACATTCTGACAGAGGCGCCCAGGTGACTCACCAGTTTATTAAGTTGTAATAAAAGAGTACTTTGATCCCAAATTTGGAGTGGAGGAGGAGGGCAACTCACCTCCCCGCCCCCCACCCCGTTTCCCATGCCTGATCCTCTGGCAGGTCTTGAGTTCCTTTGCCCCAAACTGGGGACCTCCTGTGATGCTTGTCTAGCTCCAGGCCCTGGGAACCTACCCAGGCCGGGCATTCAGAAGACCACCATCCAGGGGTGGTTCCTCTGTCACAAGGAGCCCCCCACCAACCGGGGGTAATATTTGAGGAAGAGCTGCTTGACCAGGTCCACAGTGTCACCTTGGGGCTGGCTGGGATACCTCCGTGTGCTGAAGACAAAGGTCTGTTCCAGCTGGAAGGCATTCTCGTCGAACTGGTGCTGTTGGAAGGGACGGCCTTGGACCAGGCTCTCAACCAGCATCTTCATGAAGAGCTCCCACCGGGGGGCATAGTAGCCAGCCACCAGCCCCGCCAGCTGCTTGTTAGCATAGTCTAGGATATTGCCCTCGGGCCCCCACAGGGTCAGCTGGTAGCGGCTATTCTGCTCATAGAAACGGGCCTCGGTCTCGCTGACGGCAACAGTGCGGGCCTGCTCCAGCCAAGTGCCCAGCAGGAAGCGGCTGTCACTAGCCAGCACTCTGTCCAGCGCCGGCAGAAGCTCGTAGACCAGGATGCCTGCCGCCCTCAGCAGGGGAACCAGCTCCTTGTTCAGGTAGGCGGTCCTGGCCTCTCCGTAGTATAGGCTGACCAGCTCCTGGACCGCCTGGCGAGTGATGTCCAGCAAGTCGTAGCGGAAGGTGGGGCTCGCGGCCAGGGTGGGTGTGGCTGTGAGCAGCAGCCGCCAGGCCTCAAACACGGCCGATCGGTTGTACCAGATAGTAGTGACCATCTGCAGGGAAGGCCTCCTGACCAGAGGGCTGCGATTGTGCCCCGTGCAGGCCTCACCAGAGCAGTTGTAAACACTCCCCAGAAGCAGCCTCCAGGCGGCCTCCGTCTCCTTGCTAGCGACTCCATACCTACGGGCCGCAAAGCTGCTCACCCAGGCCTCCAAATCGGCCACTGGGTCCTTCCGCCAGCCCAGCTCTGCCATGAGGGCGTAGACCACTTCATTCTGGCCGATGCCCTCAGGGGCCATGCCCGTGCCTACCATGGTGGAATTGGGGAAGAGGCGGGCCGCGGCAGGACCCTGGTTCACAGCCTCCAGGGCGCCAAACAGACCGTGGTTGCCCCCAAAGTTATGCAGCATGCACCAGATAAAGGGCTGGCCGTGGAAGGAGGCCGTGCGGAGGTACACGGGCTGGCTCTCGGCAAACAGGTCTAGAACCAAGAGGCGGCCGCGAGGCACTGCCCCCAGCACAGCTCTCACCTGAGCCGGTCCCCAGAACTGGGGCTGGTGCTGGAAAAGCCATCCTTGGAGCAGCCACACAGCATCAGGGTCCACTGTGTTTGGGGCAGGGGTGGGGAGACAGAGAGAGGACTGATGAGAGGAGAGAGGGAGGCAGACATTCATCCCATTCTACAGGTGAGGAGACGAGGTCCAGAGAAGTTAAATGACTCTATAACGGAACACTCCTTCCTCTTTTACCCCCAACCCACAGGGCACCGCCTCACACACACCCTTCCCATCCCCTCCTCTTCCTGGCTGGGAGCTCTAGGCCAATGTTATCAAGCTTTATGAAGTATCAAAATTACCCAGAAGGCTGGTTAACACAGGCCCAAACCCAAGTTATTCCAATTCAGGAGAATGTGCAGACCCAACAGACTCTGGGACGAGGCTGAGGCCCGGGGCCTGGATCACACCTGGAACGGTGCTTTCGAGGCAGCCTGAGCCAAAAGGTTCCCTTCCTGACTGACACGGAGGCCTCACCCAGCCACTGCTGACCTAACCCCTCTCTGCCCCACCCCTGTAAGTGGCAGGATGGAGCACTGGGTTCCTGGAGCACCAGGAAGGGCACCCACCGGTTCTGAACACATCCCCTAACCTCTGGTCCACATTACCTACCTCAGCTCAGAGGCAGAGGCCAGATGAAATATTTGCAATAGTCAGCACTTAATGGCACTTTACTCTGGGCCAGGCATCATTCTGCTTATGAGGCAGCCCCATTTTACAGATGAAGCAACTGAGGCACTGGGTGGGAGGTAATTGTTGCAAGTCACACGGGCCAGGGTTTGAGCAGGCTGTCTGGCTCCGGAGCTCACCTCCCACCCTCCACGTGGTTAACTGAGACAGTGGTGTGTACAAGTGCTTGGTAAACAGCCAAGTGCTGTCTCTTTTCTCACCCCACCGACCCCTGCTGCACCCATGTCCTGGAGGGTGACAGGGTGGAGGCGCTCCCCTTCCCAGCTCCCCCTGGCACTGAACCTGCGATCATGGCCTGGTAGACAGAGGCTGTGGCTGCGGCAAGGTAGGAGGGCTCCGAGGAGGGGGGCTGCATCTCGTTGAAAGTGTCGGCCCCATAGATGTGATCAGTGCCAAACTCCTTGGTCAGCTCCCGCAGGAAGAGGCTCCCAATGATAGGGAATAGAGGGTCTTCTGGAGCCAAGAGGAAGGGGCAGGAGTAGGAGCAGTTGAAGTGTCCCCAGCTGCCCAGCTGGGTGACGTTGACCTGTGGGAACACCCTGGTCGGGGAGACAGTGGGGGGGCAATCCAAACATTTACTGGAGGCTGACCAGTATTCACCACCAGCCTCCCTGGCTTATCTGCAGTTCCTGGAACACATCCCAGGCTCTTGTGCCACCGTGCTTTGCAGAGACTGTGTCCTGTGGCTAGAGTCCTTTCTGCTTACGTAGCTAGTTACTCCTCAACATCCTTTGAGTTTCACCTCATCTGTAAGGTTTCTGCTCTCCCTCCCCTTCCCACCGGCTGAAACAAGCAACACTCATGTTTCAGGATTTGGCCCAGCACTGCCTCTGCTCTGAGGCCTGGCTGCCCCTCTTCCCCAGGCAGAAGGGGCCTACAAGTGAAGCCTCACATATTCCTGTCTGTATCACTGTACATGCGCCCCTGCCAACCTCTCAGCCAGCAGGGGCAGAACCGAAGGCACCTACATCGCTGCATCCCCAGGGCCCAGCACGGAGCCTGGTCTGAGGAGCGTTTGCTGAATGTAAGAACGAGGCTCTTGCTACCCATCCGGGACGTGAGGGGGCCGCCAGCCAGGCTAGCAGCGTGCACTAAACTCTGTGACAGTGGTGGGAAGCAGGTGCACATGGGCACGAAGGTGGGGGGCCCCAGCAAGGCTACCTGGAGGAGAGAGGTCTCAGCTGAGCCTCGAAGAAGTTTCCCAGTCACAGGAAAAGAAGGCTGGGAATCAAGACCAGGCCTACATCCACAGCCTGAGTTTTCCTTTAAATCACGTCTTGCAGGGAAAAATAAACGCCCTCTCTGAGCCAAGTCTGAGGGAAGGGGGAGAAGGGCACAGTACCTGGTGAGAGCCTTGGGGACATGGCCTGCGAAGGCGGGCAACACTGGGATCATGCCGAAGGAGCGCATGCGGTCCAGGATCCGATGCTGGAGGGAATGGAGTGGGGAGGCAGTGGGCATGGCCTTGAGGTGGGAGGCCCTCCCTTCCCCAGGCACACCGAATCCCCAAGGCCTGGTCAAATACCACCCTCCTTGGCCCAGCACTACGTAGCAATGTCCAGTTCTGCCCCTTTCCTTCCCCATCCTTTTACCTGTAGGTAAAGCTGTCTGAGGTGCCAGGAGCGGGGCAGGGGGCCACCCCAGCTGTGCAGGTTGCCCATGCGCCCCCAGGCCAGGAAGGCAGGCCCAGTGAAGTACTCGTCAATCTCTGACTGGGTCAGGCCCAAGGCCAGGTACACCTGAGGAGGAGGGCGAGCCCCACACATCAATCCATATAAATATATTCATCTCCGCTCATTAATTCATTCACTCAACACTCCCTCATCTCTTCTCTGGGCTGAGCCCCAGGTTACTCCTTGCCAGGAGCCCACAGTCCAGGAGAAACAGACCTGTGAACAGGGGAGTTTACTAATCAGTTAGTTTTGATGCAAGTGCGAGGTGAAGGGGCCTCAGAAAGCTTTGCAGGAGGAGGCCATGGGAGGAGGCCACGGACTCCTAGAATGACGGGGGAGGCCAGCTGCGCAGGAGACTATAGAGCCCAGCCCCTCCCCCCAGCAGCCAGAGCCCTCAGAGCCCTGGCATGGAAGCCTCTAGGCCAGGGGAAAGCCTGAAGTGGAGGTGCAGGTCTCCCCCACATCTGCATCTCAAAAAGGGCACTGGTGGAACTTAAGGGCCAGGAGTCCTGTTCTGAGACTCTTGGGGGGGGGGCGGTCATCCAGGGAGAGGGGGACATGGAAGCAGTGGTCTGACCAGCTGTGGGGGTGGGGAAAGAGGGAAGTCTGACTCCTCAGTGTTTCTAGTGGGGTTTCTACTGGGGGTCCAGCCCGGAGCAAGTGCGCCTCTGTGCTCAGCTCAGTGATGGACGCCTGCTTCCGGAGAGCTGGGGCCATCAGGCACGCCGCGAACACTTCTGAAGTCTTTATTCTGTGTGTCAGACCCTGGGCTGTGGGGAGGCAGGGACATGGGGTAGGGGCACGCACCCGCTGCCAGATGGCCTCCTGGCCGCTCCAGGCCAGTGCCAGGTTGATGCCATTCAGCGCCATCCAGTCCAGCTCCCGCTCCCAGCGGGCCCAGTCCCACCACACGAAGGAGTAGCTGTGCGTGCACACATTCTGGTAATAGCGGTACCTGCGGGCGGGGGTGTGAGCTGTGGCGTGTCCCTGAGGGCAGAAGCAACATACCCCAACCTCTGAGGGTCCCTTAGCCTAAAAGTCAGCAGGTAATAAAAGAGTCACAAGATCGCCTCACAGAAAATGACAATCCCCCACTCCCTCCAGTAGTAAAAGCTACAAACGTTGGACATTCTTAAAATTGCTCCCCATGGGGAATTCCAAAGCCGAATCACAACCCTAAAACAATGGAAAAATTAAGCACCCAAAGTAAAGGTTAAACCCAAAATTAGAGGCACCTGGGTGGCTCAGTTGGCTAAGCACCTGCCTCCGGCTCAGGTCAGGATCTCAGGGTCCTGGGATCGAGCCCCGCATTGGGCTCCCTGCTCGGCGGGAAGCCTGCTTCTGCCTCTCTCACTCCCCCTGCTTGTGTTCCCTCTCTAGCTCTGTTTCTCTCTGTCAAATAAATAAATAAAATCTTTAAAAACAACAACAAAACACTCGAAGTTAAAAAGCAAGCCTCTTCCTCTTCCTATATGGGAAGCTATTTGAAAAACTTATGAAACCCTTTATTAGAGGGTGTCCTCTTCCTCATCAGGGACGAGAAATGGCTACTTTGTGGAGTAGCACCTTTCTCACTTCTAGACTCATAAATCTTTGTCCCTTCTCTAAACGGCTTGTTCTTGAATCTTTCTCCCAAAATGCCAGGAACCTCCTTATGAGGGACCTGTGGCAGTCCCATTTGGGGCCTCGGCAACCGGGCACTTCCGAGGTGCCCCCCAGCTGTGGGCCCCGCAAGTATTTGGGAGAATGCACTGCATTTCCAGTAAACTCTTCCAGAGCCCACCTCTGCAGAGTGTTTAAGTGCTCTATGCAACACTGGTCCCAGTCCTAGAAGGGGGGTAGGGGATCCCTCTCCTCACAGTCTAATGTGGAGACACGTGTGTGAACAGGCCACCCCCCTGCAGTGGGACAAGCGCCAGAACGCAGGCTGTGAGGGGGTGGGTGTCATTCCTCCATGAGCATCTTCCAAAAGGTAGAAGGAAAGAAATAGCATTTTCTGGTCACTAATTATGCACCACAAATTCTACACCCGTCACAGAGCAAACCCTCAAGACCAACACTGCGCGACAGATGTCACCGTTTCCATTTTTCAGATGAGCCAGCTGAGGCTCTGAGAGGCTGTAACTTATTCAAGGACACACAGCTTTTTCAGGCAGGCCAGCGCTCGGTCAGTCTCGGTGTCTAGCTAGCGCGGGGCGGGGCCGGTACTCAGTAAGGCGGGTACCCCAAGGCAGGAGCCCCGCGGCGGGAGGTGGGAGGCAGGTGCAGACGGCTGCAGGCGGAGTGGGCGTGGAACCCGGCGGGCGGGCGCGCCCCGTACCTGTTAGGCGTGGCCTCGGTCAGCTCCTCCGGCACCGCGGGCAGCGGCTCCGGCAGGCGCAACTGAGAGCCGGACCAGGCCACGTGGCAGCCGCAGAAATCGCGCAGGTAGCGGTGCAGCCCCGCGGCAGCAGCCACGCCGGTGGAGCCGAGCACCCGGACCCGCTCCCCGGCGCCGCCGCCGCTCAAGCGATAGGTGTCCAGGCCGGACTCTGCCGCCAGAGCGCGCTGCACCGATACGGAGAAGACGGCCGCCGGCCCGGGCCCCAGCAGCCGGGCCAGCAGCGCCCGCACGGCCGCCGCCTCCCGGGCCTCGTCCCCGGCCGAGCCGCCCGCGGCGGCCAGGAGCAGGAAGCCCAGGACCGCGGCCACAGCGGCTGCCTCCATGGTCCCGCGCGGCCTCCGGCAGGCTCGGGGACCCGCTGGGCATCAACTGGGACTCGACTAGGGGGCGGGACGGCCTTCATCCAATCAGCTGCGGGCCTCGGACCACGTGGCACAGAAGGTAGCGCCCCAGCGGGCTGGGGAGACCGCGCTTCCTGATCCCGGACCCGAGCTCTGCGGGTGTCTCCTGACCGCACGTGGTGTGGAAGCGCGTGACCCTTGTCATCAAAAGCCCGGGCTCTGACCTGGTGCCCTTCACAGGCGCCTTCAGGTACGGTTGTACCGGAAGAGCTTTCACACTGTCTTCCATCCAGGCAACTGTCCAACAGATATTTTTATTTGGAGTTTTATTTTGTACCAGGCACTGCCACCCTCCTCTAGGGAAAACCTGGAAACTAAATACTTACATAAATCGAAAGGAATCCGGACGCCTAGATGGCTCAGTCCTTTAAGCCTGTGTGACTCATAATTTTGGCTCAGGCCATGATCTCAGGGTTGTGAGATCTGGCCCCAGGGCAGGTTCAGCAGGGAGTCTGCTTGAGCTTCACTCTCCTTCTACCCCTGTCCCCCGCCTTCTGCTCAAGTGCTGTAAATAAATTTACTCAAAAAAAAAAAAAAAGTAATTTATTCAAAGTCCACCCACCCACCCCAGCAAAGCTTACAGACAGAACTCACAGGTATCTGCACTTGGCCCTCTTTTTCTAGGTTATGGTGCCCTCCATCCTGGGAAAGTAGACCCCAACTGCAAAACATTCTTCCCTAGTCTGACCACACACAACCTACATCCCAGATGAGCCCCAGACAGACTGACCAAGAACTTGCCATCTCCTGTTCTACCTGGCCAAGGGTTCACCACCTCCCTGCCCATCCTCCCACCCCAAGGACACAGCTGCAACCCTCTCACATCCTTCAAAACCCCTTAAAAGATCCAGTCTGTCAGAAACTCAGGTGTCTTCTTTCAGATGTCTGGCCCCTCTCCTCCCTTGGAGAATAAATAAACTCTGTCCTTCTTGTTCCTCTACTCTTTTTGCAATTCCTTGCCCAGGCCACTGGCCACTGTGAAATAAGGTTGTGATGCTGTGAAGAAATACAAAGATACCTGATCTAAGACTTGCAAAAGGAAGCAACATTAAATACGAATTAAATTGGGATTGACTAGGAAAAGAGGGAGGAAAGAGCATTCACAGCAAAGAAAATGAATATATGAAGACTGTGGAAGGGTAAAGGAAGATTTGAGGAACTAAAAGATCAGGAAGTTGAAGATGGGTCATGTGAGTGTGGACTGAACATGGTGGGGCAGGGCAGAGCAGGGGGCAGTTAAAGGCTCTCCATTTGGGGCGCCTGGGTGGCTCAGTTGGTTAAGCGACTGCCTTCGGCTCAGGTCATGATCCTGGAGACCCCGGATCGAGTCCCACATTGGGCTTCCTGCTCGGCAGGAAGCCTGCTTCTCCCTCTCTCACTCCCCCTGCTTGTGTTCCCTCTTTGGCTGTGTTTCTCTCTGTCAAATAAATAAAATCTTAAAAAAAAAAAAAAAAAAAGGGCTCTCCATTTGATCCTCAAAGGGTAGCTGAAGCAGGACAGGTAGAGCCCCTGTCTTCATTGTAGGTGTTGGGAAACTGAGGGCCAGAGAAAGGAAGTAACTCGGACAAGATCAGTAATCAGTAGAACATGTCTAGGACTAGAACCTGGGCCTCCTAACTCCCAGACCAGAGTTCTTGCCACAGTTCCCAAATGATGTAACTTTTCAGGCTGCCTTCCTGGGGAGGGTGGGGTTGGGTGGAGCTATGTGGTGGCGTGAAGTGGTGGGCCCTTTGGGAGGACCACACTTTCTAAGAGGATTCTGGGCCCTTTTGGAGGCAGATGTAGCTTTTCCTAGGTTGTTAGGCCTGAGTGAAACTGCTGAGAGAAAGGGGAGAGGTCAGAGGAAGAGTTGCCAGTGCAGAGAATCCAGAGCCTAACCGAAAGAGAACACGGGAGTCTAAAGAGCTTGCCCTGCTCCTCTGCCCCTGCCCGGCCACGGGCACAAACTGCAGGCCCCGTGCCTTGTTCCCAGCTCAGTGAGCAGCTCCTGCTCCTTGTCGGTTCCTGGTACAAGAAGGTTCTCACCATTTCCCAGGAAGCAGCTCCAGCACTAGCCCAGAGAGCTGTGGCCTCTGGGGGCCATAGCCTATAGCTCCCCCCACCAAGGGGCTTCTCTCCACTGCCCTCCAAACACTCTGCTCTGGATAAGACTTGTCAAACTTTTCTCCCAGGACCATTTTACCAGCATTTTTGGATTTTAGGGCACACGAGGGTTACGGGAGTTGGGCTGCAGGTTGTCAGGTTCAGGGTGCCTCTCTGTGGGATCTGGCTTCATCTAGAGGGGTGCAGGTTGCTTACAGCAGTAAAAGATTAGGGACACCTTCCAGGGGGTTGGTAGCACATTCAAGACCTGAACTCATGGGTGCTGGGCAGGAGCTTCACAGATTACTCCTGAGAAGTCACACTGTCTCTGCTCATCTTCCCCACCGGACTGGGAACTCTGAAGACGGTAAGGGGCTGACTGAAGAAATTAAGGTACATCAACTGGATGAAATATCAAGCATTTCCTTTAAAAAAAAAAAAAAAAGGATGAGGATGATGTGTGGTGTCACTGTTCCTCAAACTCACATATATACATAATTTTTTAAAGATATTATTTGACAGAGAAAGAGAATACAAGCAGGGGGAGTGGGAGAGGTTAGAAGCAGGCTTCCAGCAGAGCAGGGAGCCAGACTTGGGGCTCAATCCCAAGACCCTAGAATCATGACCAGAGTGGAAGGCAGACACTTAATGGACTGAGCCACCCAGGCACCCCTGTATATTTAAAGGCCAAACTAGCGGGTATAGCAAACTCCCATTTGTGGTTTTGTTGTTGTTGTTGTTTTTAAAGGGCCATGAAATCAGTGGTTGCCCTGAGTCGGGGACTGGGATTCTCAGGGTGGAAGGAGAGCTTTTATAATAGGGCCTTTTGAACTGCCCATCATTTTACTACTATGACACTTTATTTTTCAGTTAACATGTGAGGAAAAAAATGAGCTGGGCTCTCTGCCCTGTCTCCTCTGGCCAGCCTGACCTTCTGCCCTATGCACCCAGAATATCTTCAGGGTCACTTACCCCTTTCTGCCTGTCGCAGCCTGCAGGCTCCCACCCACTCGCCGGTGAGGAGGAATGTGTGGCTCCTTCCTTGTCTCGCCACCAGGGGACAGCCCACACCCAGGACATGCCTTGGGTCAGCTGGGGACTTGGGAGAGCAGGCAGGTCATTGAAAGGGATCTGAGAGGAGCTCCTGGGGGCAGAAAGGGGTGCAGTCCTACCCAGGCTCCAAGTGAAGGACAGGAGAGTGGGGTCCTGAAAATACTGATGGATTTGTCTCCCCCAACACCAAGCCACACTCTCCCACACTTGTTCCAGCACCTCAAGGTGGGGCATTCCCTGGGCAGGACCACAGACTCACTCAGCAGAGTTCTGGGGTGCAGGGATTCCATAAGGGGATCAGGATACATGACATGTTCTTTAAACGCAGGAGCAACGGATCTATCCTGCTCCTGGCCTGTACCCCAGGGCTCCTGGGATTCCATCCCCCTCCCCCACCTCCATAGCTCAGTTCCTGCTCAGTTCCTCTTCATCTGGCTGCGCTGGAGGTGGCCCAAGGCCACTAGATTCTAGAAGTTCCACTTAGCCAATGACCCGCTAACCCAGGTCTTTTCAACTGGGCAAGGGAGAAATTTCTCCTTGTGGAAGCTCTAGGTCTCCCACCCCTGCCCCATTTTATTGATACATACCATAGTTTACCAATTTAAATGTTCAATTCAGGTATGCCTGGGTGGCTTAGTCAGTTAAGCATCTCCCTTCAGCTCAGGTCATGAGCCCAGGGTTCTGGGATCTAGTCCCACAGTGAGCCCCACATTGGGCTCCTTGCTCCTTGCAGTGGGGAGCCTGCTTCTCCCTCTCCCTCTGTCTGCACTTCTGCTTGTACCCTCTCAAATAAATTAAAAATCTTTTTTAAAAAAGTTTAATTCCATGCTCAATTTTTTCTTAGTAAATTCAGAGTTGTGAACTGTTGCTATAATATACTTTTACATTTTCATCATTCCCCAAAAGAAACCCTATACCTATTAGCAGTCACTGGCCATTTTAATCAGGCCCCAACCCCATCCAGCTGCCTGTCTACTATCTGTCTCTATGGATCTGCTGCCCGTTCTAGACATTTCACATGAAAGGAATCCCACATTATATGTTCTTGCATCTGGCTTCTTAGCATTGCTTTTCTTTTCTTTTCTTTTCTTTTTTAAAGATTTTATTTATTTGACAGAGAGAAACACAGCCAGAGAGGGAACACAAGCAGGGGGAGTGAGAGAGGGAGAAGCAGGCTTCCCGCCGAGCAGGCAGACCGATGTGGGGTTCGATCCCGGATCCCCGGGATCATGACCTGAGCAGAAGGCAGTCGCTTAACCAACTGAGCCACCCAGGCGTCCCAGCATTGCTTTTCTTAAAAAATATATATATTTTGAGTGAAAGAGGAGGGAGAGCGGCAGAGGGAGAGGGAGAAGCAGACTCCCCACTGAACAGGGAGTCTGATGCAGGCTCCATCGCAAAACCCTGGGATCATAAGCAGAAGGCAAATGCTTGACCAACTGAGTCACCCAGGTGCCGCTATATTCAATGTTTTGAAGAACTGCCAGAGCTGTTTTCTGAAGGAGCGGCACATTTTCCATCCCTGCTCCCTTAGTAAAGTTCCAATTCCTCTACATCCTTGTCCACACTTTTAATTTTCCCTTTCTTACTGCCTTTCATGGTGGGCTTCATGTGGCAGATCCCTTTGTGGTTTTGATTTGTATTTCCCTAATGATGCTAAGCATCTTTTCATGGGCTTGTTGTTCATTTGTGTTTTCTTCCTACTCAAATCCTTTCATTTTTTTTTTTTAAGATTTTATTTATTTGACAGAGAAACACAGCTAGAGAGGGAGCACAAGCATGGGGAGTGAGAGGGGAGAAGCAGGCTTCCTGCTGAGCAGGGAGCCCAATGCGGGGCTGGATCCCAGGATTCTGGGATCATGACCTGAGCCGAAGGCAGTTGCCCAAAACTGAGCCACCCAGGCACCTCCTTTCATTTTTTAAATTTAAAAAATTGTTTTTTTACTTTTTATAAAATTAAAAAAAATATTTTTATTTATCTGATAGAGAGAGAGCAAGCACACATGCACAGCAGGGTCAGAGGCAGACAGAGAGGGAGAGGGAAAAGCACACTCCACACTGAGTAAGGAGCCTGATGTGGGGCTCCATCCCAGGCCCCTGGGATCTCAACCTGAGCCAAAGGGAGACATTTAACTGACTGAACCACCCAGGCATCCCTAAATTTACCTTTTAAGATAATTTAGGGGTGCCTCGGTGGCTCAGTCATTAAGCATCTACCTTTGGCTCAGGTCATGATCCCAGGGGTCTGGGATCAAGCCCCCTGCTCGGCGGGAGGCCTGCTTCTCCCTCTCCCACGTCCCCTACTTGTGTTCCTTCTCTCGCTGTGTCTCAATTAAATAAATAAAATCTTAAAAAAAATAATTTTAAAAGATATTTAGATAACTGACTTTATTATAAAAGTTCTTTACATATTCTAGATCTATGTCCCTTAGTAGATATGATTTGCAGTTTCTCCCAGTATAAGGGTTGTTTGGAGTCTGTCCTTTAAAGTACAAAACTTTGTTAAGTTGAGCCACCCAGGCGGCCCTAGGCCCTTATCTATCTTATTTATTTTTTTAAGATTTGTGGGGGGTGTGGGGCAGAGGAAGAGGGAGAGGAACTCAAGCAGACACTGCGCTGAGTGCTGAGTCCAATGTCAGATTTGATCTCACAACCCTTAGATCAGGACCTGAGCTGAAATCAACAGTGGGACGCTTAACCCACTGTGCCACCCAGGTGCCCCTCTTTTATCTTTTTATCGCTTTGTTTTTAGTGTTGTATCTAAAGATCATCCCCTAGCCCAAGCTCACGAAGACATGCTCCTATAATTTCCCCCAGGAGTTTTAGTTTTTAACTTTTTTTAAAAAAATATTTTATTTATATATTTGACAGAGAGAGATCACAAGTAGGCAGAGAGGCAGGCAGGCAGAGAGAGAGGAGGAAGCAGGCTCCCTGCTGAGCAGAGAGCCAGACAGACGCAGGCCTCGATGCCAGGACCCTGGGATCATGACCTGAGCCTAAGGCAGAGGCTTTAACCCACTGAGCCACTCAGGTGCCCTAGTTTTTAATTTTTATATTTAAGTCCATAACCCACTTTGAGTTAGTTTTTATATACAGTGTGGGGGCTGTAGTCCAAATGTATTCTTTCGCCAGGATACCCAGCTGTACAAATACCATTAGTTGAAAACTGTTCTTTCTACACTGAGTTGTCTTGGCTCCTTTGTGGAAGCTCAATCTCCCACAAAGTAAATCTATTTACTTCTGAACTCTCAATTCCACCCCACCGATTCCAAATCTCTCTCCTTTTGAGTCTGTACCAGAGCAGAGGCAGAAAGCACTTCTGGCCCTGAAGGCCCGCGCCAGGGGCTACAGCTCAGGCCTGCGGCCAGCGGGTGCCACACGCAAGCACCTGTTCGGGGCAGATGGCCTGTCGGGGAGGAGCGGGCTCGAGGATGAGGAACATGCCCCTCCTTTCCCCTCCGCACCCCTTACCCCTCCGCAGCTGCTCACATTCCTGCACAGCCCTTCTGGAGGCCCCAGGAGGAAAGGGGAGGGAAGCACTGCAGGAGAATATGGGTGCCTTACAAGACAGTTAGGAGGGAGACCGTGACCATCCGCCCGCCCGCCTGCTGGCTCTTCAGCCACCTGCCTACCTCAACACCTACATTCTCCCACCGCCCTGAGGAACCCCATGCAGAGCACAACTTACAGCAAGGCCAAGGGCATCAGGGCTCAGAATAGCCAGGCTACTGAGTCCTGAAAAGCACACTTGCGGAGGAGAGAAAGTGGCAGGTGGGCAGCTGCCCAGGCCCCTTCTTCCCCTGCCATCTGGGCAGGAAAGGAAGAGGAGGATGAGTCCCCAGGTCCCCTCCCCACCAGAGGCAGTATCTGTGAAGCTGCTGGGTGGGAGGAGGGAAAGGTGCCTGGAAACTTGAGAGGTGAGAACTTCACAGACTGCCTGGCCCGCAGCTATGGCCTCTGACCACAGGCAGGCAGATGTGCTGTGGGGAGGCGCAGGGGCGTACAATACAGGGGCTGTGGGCACAAGGACAGGTGGCCTCCCTGGTAGAGTCAAACACACTTTATTCAGCACAGGAGGGTGTGAACAGAAGGGCCTCAAACCCTGCTGAGAACAGGGCAAAGGGCATCATGTAAACCACTGGGCCCGGAGGGGGGAGGCTCAGCACGGGGTCACACTGGCCCGCACACGGGAAGCGCAGGTGGCCATGCCCAGGACAGGCTCTAAGGAACTCACTCAGAAAAGCCAGGGTGGGAGGAGGGCAGGGGCCTGGCCAGTTCAGCGATTACCTCCACCCCTGGGTTCAATTTAGCTGAAGCAGCCAGGGCTGCTGTGTCAACACATGATTAAAGGCCCTGAGAGCCCCAGCCCAGCATGGGGGTGACAGGAGAGGTGGCCCTCAGGCGGTGCTCCTCAGCAGCCCACAGGACGGACAGTGTTGCTCTCAGAAGCAGCGCACTGCAGCCCTGCCCCTGCCTCCCATCCACAAACTGTAAATGGCACCAACCTTCGCTGCCCAAAACCAGGACCCCACTCCCTTGACCGGGGTCCCCAGTGGAAGTGCGGAGGGGCACTGGAGTGCAGAAAAGGCAGGTCTGCCGGCAGAACCACCCTGGGTGACTATGTTCCTGCCCTCAAGACTCATGATTAGGGATAGGGGGAAGGTCTTGGGGTCTGTAGCAGGAAAGAGCAGCAGTTCCAACCCTACGCCCAGAGAGCGTGCTTGCGGCAGGGCCCACATGTGGGCCACAGGAGGCAGTCAGGGCCTCTGCGTGGAGAGACCCGGCTGTGCGTTATGCTGGGTACACACGGGGCGGGGAGAAAAAGGGGATTCTGGGAGGGGGAAGGAAAGGGTGTGGGTTAGGGAGGTGGTGTGGGGTCCCCGGGGACCCTGGGGAGTGACAGGGAGAAGCCACGCACTACGGCACAGTTGGGTCCAGCCGAATTCCTGATTAACAACTGCTCTGAAGACCAGAGGGGATGGGCAGAGGACAGAAATACTATCTTCCCGGACCCACCCCTGCTAACGCAAGACTGGAGTGTGTTAAAGAGCACCTCTACCCTCAACCAGTAACTACAGTGGCAGGAAGAAGGGGCTCAAAGTCTGGGTGTGGATGGTGATGGCACTTCTTCCGTGGGCTTTGGGCTCAACTGTAAAATGCACAAATTTGCTCATCACCAGGGGACAGAGAAGGGGCTGTTTCTGGCTGGATGGAGGCTGGGAGGGCAAGGTCGGTGCCCAGTGGGTATGAGTGACAGCCAGGGCCCAGTTTCTCTCTAGAAAATCACTACACTACACAAGAAGTTGGTGGTGGCCGGGAACCCAGGAAGGACGGATCTATCTAAATGACTCACAGGTGGCTGGGGGAAGGGTGGCAGGGATGGCACAAACAGCCCGATACCCAGGGAACACAGCTAACCACTGTGGAGGGGAGGACAGCCTGTTGGCACACAGCCCCACAACAGGCTCACTCGTCAAACTTCCCTTCCCGAATGTGCTCGAAGGAGAAGGGTAGGAACTTGAATCCGGTTCCGCTGTAGAATTTATTCTGGAACTCGACCCTGGGAAAAGGGAAAAGGAAAGTCATCATTCTACAGAACCCTTTTCGGGTTTCACTGGGGGCTAGAAAGATGCTCTGACTCTCCTCTCGGAGCCCTCCTAGCTGAGCTTGGGCAAGCAGCTCAGCGTTCTGCTGCCCACCGGCCCACCCACCCACCAAGCCCAGGCCTTGGCCTACTTCCCACCGTGCACACAAGCCCCGCTCCTGAAGCCGGGACCTGCCCTCGGCAAGGCAAGAGTGCCGGCCTACCTCACTCATGCTGAGCGGAGTGTGTTTATGCAAAACTCTTTGTCTGCACATGTGCAAAAGAAGTGCCATTGGTTTGAGTGTCTATAGGCAGTGTAGAGACTAGACACCCGGCTCCTGGCCAGGGCTCAGGGGCTCACGGCTGACCTTCCAGGGAAGCCCCTGGGCGGCAGCAAACTCAGTGCCGGGGACTCTGGCAAGTGTCCTTGTTTTCAAGCTTGTTTCTTTTCATGCAGGAGGAAGGAGAAGGGAGGGTTGCGAGCTAAGGCTGGAGGCTCAGGGGAGGAAATTCCCAGGAAGGGGCGGGAGGGAGTCTTCTCCAAGTAATGGCAAAAATATTCTCCAACTACAAAAACATCTGAGAATGAATTCTTCTCTCAGGGGCTGAAAGGAAAAGCAGAGCTTCACCTCCTTTCCCAGGCAGCCCAGCAGGCTGACAGTCTCCCTGGGGCCCTTTCCAACTCTGAGGGGCAGGAAGACTGCACTCCTGCAAGCAGAGCTGGGCGCAGGCTCTGCTTCCCCCTGCCTCCTCCCTGGAACGCTGCCCAGCAACCAAATCACCACCAAATATGGGCAGAAAAATGCATGATTCAGAGGATAAAAAAGCCTAGGAGAGCTGCTCTGAGGAATAGTTTCCACTCAGCATTGTGTGACCCTGGGGCGTCAGCAGAAGCCCCACAAGGAGGGGCGGTGCTGGGGGCTGGGGCGGGCAGTGGTGCTTATGCAGGGCAGGGCTCGTTCCTGTCTCCAAGCCCAGAGGCCTGCACAGGGGAAGCACTGCGTGCATCACGGGCAGCCTGTGGTGGCCCTCAGCGGTCCTCAGAGGCCCTCTCAGCCCTGTCTGAGCTGGCTGAGGACACCAGAGCTGCTGGCTCCACGCCCTGGGGAGAAGAGGTGAACAGAATTTTCTGCGTGGGCATTAAGAACAGACGGCCTTCTCCTTCCAGCGCCACATTCCAGGGGCTGGGCCAAGATCCCAAAGCCTCCCAGACTCTGGAGGGTTCCCCGGGCCAGGGGAAAAATAGGACCTGGGGGAGGGGGCTTCAAACTGAAGTCACAGGATTCTTGGCAAGGGCAATTTCAACCCGGGATCCAGACTTGTCCCTCTAGCCCAACCCCCTGAGAAGTCCTAGAACCAACAGCTATTCAAGCCTAAGTTGGGGGAATTAGGTGGGGATGGGGTAGGTTCCTGCTTTTCACCACCGCTGTCGGGTCTGAACAGTTTAATGCTGAGTAGGCTGTCTGCATATAGCAAGAGCATTTCTGAACAACTGGAAAGAGACCGACATATCCCATTTGCATTCAACAACATGTAGTGAGATGGTGGCCAAGTCACCTTAGGGTCTATGAGCGGCCCAGAACTCTGACCGCCAGCTGGCTAATCACACAAACAATTCGAATTCCAAACCGGACTAATGGAATAGGAGCTTCAGAAGTTTTCAGATGCCCATGGGATCACCATTCTCCTGGCATTCCTCTACATGCCTCATCTACTCAGGGGGCCCAGAGGGAAGGAAGGGCTACTGTGTCTGGAAAGCAGGCGCATGAATTCTGCCATGGGAGCACACGGGCGGACCCCTCTGATGCATGGCTTGATACCAGCTCAACCACCGGCCACCGCCTGTGGTTAGAGACTTCGGGTGGCCACCACCATGGATGTCTTGGGCACCTCAGAGTCAGCTTGACTTCACGTCCCTTCTTAGCCTCACGTACTCCAACCTCCCAGAACAAAAATGGTAAGCAATCTTCCTATCGGATCGGGCTCCCCGCCCTCTCTCCCTCCCAACCAGGGAAACATGTGCTTCCTGAGAAAGTAGGAACATAAAGTTCTTTGCTCCAGGGCCCAAAGGGCCCTGCTCACTGCCCTCTTAATAAGTTCCTCTTATTTTAGGAGCCTACTGCACTACCCAGGGAGCCTCCAGGGCCCCGCCATGCCCCAAGCCACCTCTAGAATTCCGTAGGTATAAGGAGGGCCTCAGGAAGTCAGACGGGTTTCTCAGATACCCCTCCCCTTCCAGCTGCAGCACACAGCAAGGACCACCCAGTGACCCTGAAGGGTAAGTGGGAGTTCCCAGAGCGCTCCCCACTGCTGTGTAATAGGAAACCTTGTTTCCTTGAGTGAGGGAAGGGGAAAGGAGTCCCGGATCTCCTCCCTTTCCTGGCAGGGGTGTGAGTGAAAAGAAGCAGTTTTAGAAAGATGATCCTGGGCTGAGCTGCTCTCTGAGCAGTCCAGGCCTGGAACACACGTCTACCTGACGACCCATATGCCAGGGCAATGATGGAAGCCAGGAACTACACTTCAGGTGGGCTCGGTTCCAGGCCTGCCGTTCCTGCAACTGCCCCGGGGTGTCCTGTGTGTGCCACTCTTCGCGACAACTTGGTCCCCACCTTCCTCTTGCCTTCAACCAATCTGAGTGCACAAGGGCGCATACAGACACGTATGTGGATCTGCTCAGCGAGAAGGGATTTGGTTCCTGAAAGTGGGCCCAGGGGCAATAGCCTTTCCACTAATGTCAGTTTGGTGTCCACAAACTGGCAAATCCTATCCCTGCCCTTGCCCTTCCCGAGCAAGAAAAGACAGCTATGCAAAAACAGAGAGACACGTAACTCCAAAGGAGACGGAATTAGCAGATTGGGACGGTAAACTGTTCACTCTTGTTTTCAAATATATCACCTCTCTCCTTAGGACCATACATGAATCTCACACTAGTGGTTTATTAGTTGCTGTTCTTGTCCCCACTGAAGACATCCAGAATTTTTGTAATGGGGCAGCCCTTGCATCAGGATCAGGAAACCCCAGCTAACGGCCAAGGGTAAAGTGACAGTTATGAGGACATCCAGGCTGGACCCCAGGAAAAGTGGCAGCAATGTCCCGCAGCCATTTTCGACAGGACCAGCTGGTCCCAGCCTCACAAGAGGACGACAACTCAGAATTTCTGAATCCTGGCTGGAGTGAGGTAGGTGGGAAGGGGGGTGCGCCCTGTGCGGACCACGACTAGAAGGCCCAGGAATCCTTTCAGCACATCTACATTTGGCCAGGAGGGGGAGCCCGAGCACCCCTTTCATTCACCCCCTTTCAGTAAGGGTGTGCCTCCAACCTCGGGATTCTGAAAACCCAGACAAAGGAGCTTCATGTTTCTCTTCTCTGTGATACTTCCACAACTCAGACCAACCCACAAGTTTGTCTCATGAGCCTGGTGTCTCCCTGGGGTGGGGGGTCTTCTCCCCTTTCAAAACACCAAAAGCAGTTTCTTTATGAGGGACTGCGGCCCTCTCCACAGGGCAGCCACTTCTAAGCAATCTGCACTCGAACATCAGTTTATGATGTGCTGGGGCACGGCGACAGGCACATGGTATGTGCATTATTTCCTATTTGTCACAGCAACCATGCTACCTGGATACCATCCTTTCTTCACCTGAGAGAAAGTGAGGTTCAGAAAGCTAAGTGCTCTCAGGATCAGCCAGCCGGCGACAGCAGAGCTGGAATTTCAACCCAGGTGGGCCTAATTCTGAAGCCTGATCTCTTGTCACTCATCAGGTCCTTGGGCTCATTCATGGGGCTATGGGAAGACACCTTCACTTGAAGGCCACAGGTAAGCCCAAGGGAGAAATAATCCTTGTGGCCACAATAAAACATGGCCTCCCAAGCAGCCTCTGGTCACTCTGGAGACAGGACCAGGCTCAGGCGACAGTGTGCAGGCTCACTGCTCTGAGAGTTCTGACCCTGCACTGTGACTGCTCCCCAGCCCGCCCAGGGAGGAGGTGACAGCCTCCCCCACTTGGGTTGGAATTAAAGATGGGGTAGCAACTGGCCCTTCAAGTCCAGGGCTCAGGAGACAGAGAAGGGACTAGGAAAGGCAGGAAGAAAAGGTGAGTCACCACAGGCTGGTTACACAGACATTACCTCATACCAAGTGGGTGAGGAAGTATGCTGGGGAGAGAGTACGCTGATAAGCTGAGCCACACAGTGCTCCTAGCCTCCTGGCTGGATAGTAAATAAACAACAGTTGGGTGGGGAGGAGGGCCCCATGGAGGAGGAAAGCCAGCCAGAGGACAGGTTATTCTAAAGGAGCTTTTGAGGGAAGAGTAAGTCCCAGTTATGCCCCTCCCCCCTTCCATGCCATATGTCCCCCCCTACCCCCCACCCCCTGTCATTTAGAACAGCAAACAGAAGAATCTTTGAGGGGCTTCAGCATAACCAAGTCAGGAGGAAAACCAAAGATAAGGGGAATGAGGAAGAGGATCTTTGGGTTCAGATTTAGAAAAGTGATGTAATGAGACATTCCACACACT
The DNA here is from genome assembly GCA_004023965.1 of Spilogale gracilis. Taxonomy (NCBI): domain Eukaryota; kingdom Metazoa; phylum Chordata; class Mammalia; order Carnivora; family Mephitidae; genus Spilogale; species Spilogale gracilis. The sequence continues at coordinate 7,907 of PITA01011175.1, read as the reverse complement.
CTGATTTTGACATCATTAGCACTATAGGCCCTCTCGTCTAGGGAGTTCCTAAGGTAGGGCCAGTGAGTTTGTGACCCCCTAAATGGGTGAAACTGTTGGGGGGTTTCTCTACGGACAGGGCCCAGAGCTTCCAGAGCCACTGGGGTTTGAGACCCAAAAATAGGGAGAATCACAACATAAAGGAGGAAGTAGAGAGTCAAAAGAGGGAGGGCTTGAGGTAGGAAGCCAGATAAAGGACAGGATGCCTAGTTTTTAGTATGAGTATATCCCATGTACATCTGGGAAATACTTGTACTATAAAAAAAAAAATCATTGTTTAACTGAAATTCAAATTTCACTGGTGTCCTGTAATTTTATTTGCTAAGTCTGGCAACCCTACCTTGAGGTCACAGGGTCCCTGCCTGGACCAAGACTCCACTTCTCCCACTCCCTGGGACTGAGCTAACTCTCTCTAGGCAGAGCCATTAAAAGCCACAAACTACTTAAAGGAAAACAAACAAATCCAAACCTGCCCTTCTGAAGAAGCTGCTTTGGGGTACTGTGTTATACACTATGGAACTGGGGACCCCCTCACCCACCTGGGGCTGCCAGGGCTCCTACCCAAAGACATTGGCACAATGACAGAATGAGGGGGACAAAACTGGGGCGCAGTGTGCTCCAACACCTTCCCGGACTGCAAATCTATCCCAGGACTGCTTCCATTGCCCTGAAGACAGGAGAAAGTTTATGCCAGAGCAAAACAAAAACAAAAACAAAAACAAAAAAACCCAAATAAACCAACAACCTCAGCAGGCCTTTGAAGCTATAATCAAGAGCAGTGAAGAAGGCCAAAGGCAGGGAGAGGAAACCTGTCAATCCACCAGGGAATTCTCCCTTGGGGGCTCTCAAAAGTGAGCTATGCTTTTCTGTGGACGTTTCCTGACGCTCACTCTGAAGGTAGGTCCTTGGGTATAATGATGTGAATGAAAGCAGACATTTCCTAGTGTCTCTGGATTCTATACAGGAGTAAAGCTGACCTCTGTACAGCTAAGGACACATCCCCAGCACCGCGAACTCGCTGCTGCTCACCAGTGTAATCGCAGTGCATGGAGGAAGGCTGAGAGGCCCTCCATGATCAGGAGGATGGCCACCGTCAGGGTGGCGAAGGCGGTGAAAATGAAGAACAGTGCCAAACCTCCCGCCAAGCTCTTCACGCTGAGGCCAATGTGGATCACCATGGTCCAAAGCACCTCAGACAGCTCTGGGGGATGCAGAGAGACAGGACATCTGGTTTAGCGTGACAAGAGGCGCTGTGGGCATTCCATTTGCTCTTCCTCACCGAAGTATCTGCTGCACCCTGGGCTTCCTGCAGCCTTAACGGGACTACCGAGCACAGCTAACCTGGCAAAGCGCTGGTCCACCTCTTTGGACGTCTTTCTCCTGGGATTTAGGAGTCTGAGTAATTCCAGAACCTCTATGTTATTCCCACTCTACTTAAGCCCCACATCTGAGAGAGTGCCCAGAGAAGGGGAAACCCGTAATTTCCCACAGGAGAGAAGTACACTCACGTGCATGAGCCAGGCTGAGGGCCCAGAGCCGCAGGTAGGAGGCAGTGTTCGAGATGCAGCCCAGGCAGTACTCAATGGTGTGAATGGCCTGGTGGACCATGGTGTCCCCAAAATCAAACTGTCATGAGAGGAAATCAGAGAGAAGATATAAGGCTGGGAGGTGATGTGCAGATGGGGCTGTGGCCACTTGGTGCTTTGGGCCTGGGCCTGAGCACCAGCACTGACGGCTCCCTGGGCCAGGAACTCCCAGTGTTGACTTCAGGTGGTGATTCAGCTACGCTATCCTCAGAAATCCTGCCTGGCTTAGCCCCTAACTGGGACACCCCACTTCCCTTAATATTTGTATATTTGACAATGACTCCATCTTAATGAGATAATCCTCAACACATCTTTTTCTTCACGCTAGACTGTAAGCTCAAGAGTGGAATGTATGCCGAGTTAAGAGCACTCAGAGAAATGGACTGTCTGGACATGGGACTCTCGGGGCCCTGCTGCTGGGCCTCCTCCAGCTGACTTCCTCCTTCCAGGGCCCGAGGGAAGCACCCTGCTCTGAGTCATGAGAGTAGAGGGCTTTCCCCCACTGGCCATGCTTCAGGTGACACGCTCTCAGGCCAGAACCTGCCAAGGCAAGACTAAGCCTCTACAGCTACTTCACTTATTATATTTACAACCTGTTGGGAGCAAGATAACCTCCTTTTTCTTCTGTGGCTTCTGAGAAGATGACATGGAAACTCTGACAAAAGGTTTCCAAAATCCTCCCGTTGACTGAGACCACACAGAGCATCTACTGTTTGTTTCTGTTTTTCTCACACTCCCTTTCTCCCAGCTTTCCTTTCCACATCAAAGGGGTAGAGCTAGAACAAGCTTGCAGGAGTTCACATGCAGCCTGCTCCAAGCGTGGCTGGGGAAGAATGACTGGCGTGCTCTCCAGGGGAGGGGCACCCTTCCAGGCACCCCTCCCCCGCCCCTACCAGGTGGAGCAATCACAGCCACCAAAGAACAGGAGGCGGCCCTTTCTGGGCTCCTCCCACAGCCCTCCAAGAACCCCAGGAGCACAGGGCCTCCCTGCTTGGCCTGCCTTCAGGTCAAAGTCTATTTTTCACCAGTTTCTTTCAAGACTCACATGACTCCACTCCCAAAGGACACCAGAAATGTCTTGGGAAATTGCATGAGGGCAGGACAAGAGAAGGAGCTGGTTGGTAAAGCACTAACAGCCCAGGCCTGTTAGGGGTGCAGCCGGGGGAGGACAGCTCCAACACACCATCTTTGGGCGACTGCCTCAGTTTCCCTCACCTAACCATCTACACTCTGAGTATTTCTGGGCTTTTCTTCTGCAACAGGCTCGTCAGGCTTCCGAGTTATCCTAAAAACTAGGGTAATCCTCATGACCTCAATCCCAACAACACTACTAAGAGCTCTTTCCCACCAGTGCTGGCTGTCACCCCCAAGCCAGTGCTCAGAGGAAGGAATGGTCCTGGATCCCAGGGAGCACTGGCCTCTGCTCTAAGAGCTCCAGGAATGCAGGGACTGCTGGGTTTCCTGTAGAACCAGCCCCTTTTCAGCGGTTTTATTCAACACAGACTTCCTTCCAGAAGAATGGAGAACAGGGAGGAAGCCTCCCTTCCAGGCATTACCCACCCTCTCTCTGCACTTTCTCTTCCCAACTTCCTGCTTTGTAACCTTGGGCAAGTTTTCATCTCTATATAATGGGGGAAGACTATGGTGGGTAAGGATTTGGTGTGAAATGCAGCCAAGCACTCAGGAGCCTAGCACTGCCTCAGGAGTCAGCTGTGACTGAGGATGGCTGCAGACTCCCCATCTACACTCTCCTCCAGGTGAGCAGCCCGCCCACTTTTCACCTCCTGGGCCCTGCCCTCCACGCTCTGGCCCACAAACCTGACCTTCCTGGTACTCGCTCCCTTGTCTCCCAGGTGTGAGGTCTAACACATCCTGTGTCCTGACTGAGCCCCTGCAGTGTCTCCACTGTCACCTTTTCCTCCTCCCTCTTGAGACACTCGCCTGCCTCCGGTTTTCCTCCTACCTCCCTGGATGCTCCTTCCCAGTCTCCATCTTGATTCTTCCTTAAATGTCGGAGGCCCAGCCTCAGCTCTTACACCTCTCCTGCAGCACGGCCACTCAGGGGTTGGATGGCCACCCGCAGGAGTGACTCCCAGATGGACACCTTCATTTCCACTTTGCCTATTTCCAACTGGCTGTGCTACATCCCCTCCCAGGGCGCCACAGGCACCTCAAGTCCATGCTGCCCACTCATTCATCCCTCGCCTCTGACCCCCACCGGGACCTACTTCTACTCCAGGTCCCGTGTCTAACAGTGTCATCACTAGGGCCCCAGGCACCCAAGCCTGGAAATCAATCTTGAATCTTCACTCACTCTCACTGCCTACATTCACTAAAGCCCTGGGACCTGTAGCTCTGACTTCCTTGATCTCATTAGCCATCCATTCCTTTCCAACTCCCCTGCAATGCCTCACTTCACTTCAGGCCTCCTGATTCTTCCATGACCCCTGTCAGACTAGCTGGTCCTCACGCCTCCAGACTTGACCCCTCCCCAATCCAATAACTCCTAGAACACCCCCACTAGAGCACTTTAGCCCTGCACACAGGCTGTGACACTTCTGGCTTCCCCCACCTTCTGACAGGCTCCCTGCTACCCAAACACTCTACCACAGTGTGTTTCTGCCACCTCCAGGCCTACTGGTCTCCAACTCCTGGCCCTGAGCCCCAGGCAAGCCGTGTACTTGTTTATCCCCAACACATGATGGGCTCACACGCCTGTGTCTTTCTGATAAACTATATACCTTCATGGGTCTGCGCTCCCACCCAACCCTCACAGAGACTCCTGTTTGACTGGGCTAATTTAGCAACAATCTCTTTAGGGAATCACTTCCTGGTCACCTCTTCTCTACCTCCACCCCAGTGCTTGTCAGGTGTCCTCTTTCTGTGTCCCCACAGCATCCTGGGCACACCTTCATCACGCCACCTGTCACCCAGGCTGTTACCTCAATTTGGCTGGGAGTTCCTTGAAGGCAAGGGCTATGCTTTTCTTCTCGTAGTTTCTGTAGCACTACAGTGCTTGGCACACAGAGGGTGAATGAACGAATGGGTGGGATAAAAGAATTACTGGATGGATGGGTGGGTGGTATGAATGAACAGACGGATGGATGGGTAGGGGGGTGGACAGATGAAGGATGGGTGGGTGGGTGGAGCAGACGGACATGTGTGATGAATGAATGGGTAGGATGAACAGATGGACAGATGAGTGAGTGGGACGAAAGAATACACAAATGGATGGAATGAGTAGATGGGTGGGTGGGATGAGCACACCTGGTGAGATGACACAGTAGGGAGAGGTGCCACTGACCACTGCTGAATAGTTATAGCCTTTAAAGATTTCCCAAATGATCAAGTGGCCTGGCCCTGGTTTGTAGCTGGACTGAGTGTGCCCCAGGGAGAGGGACTAATGCTTCCACCAGGCAGGAATAATGGCCAAATGGGGCAAATAGGTTTTCACAGCCAAGCAAAAAGGGTAAGTTCTAGAAGAATTAGGCTGGACTTAAAAAAAAAAAAAAAGTTTGGTTTGAAATCTTTAAATAATTCTAACAGTTAATCTAAATCCGGCCGTGGAAACTAGACTGTACATGTGCCTGATAAAATATCTTTATTTTGGAAGTCACGGGAAGTTGAACCCTTGAGGGAGCTGAGGGGTCAGAGACTAGGGAAGCTGAATTACAGTCCGTCTTGTGTGGACGTTCAAAGCCCCTGGAACATTCCTTTTAAATTAGGACCATTCTGATGATGACAATGGCACTGGGTACTCAACTACACAGACACTCAGAGCAGTGTTGCTGGAGGCTGTGTTATTGGGAGAGGGCTGGGCTCCTCACTAACAAGGACCACACTCCTAGCCAGCCCTTCCAAGCGGTTCAGCCAGTGACCATGCGCAGATGAGCAGCTCACAGAAAGGGAGGCTCCTGGATGCCAGCGAATGAGCCTCTCCTGCTTCAGGAAGACCGAGCACGGTCTGTTTTTACACAGAACAACAAAGGTTTTACCGTTCCCATCCCAGTGCTCCTTTAGAGAGGACCAGGAGAGCCAGGAGAGGGAAGGTTCATGTGTCTATGTATTTTAGAGAAAAGTTTTGGAGGAAGATGCAAACAGTGCAGCAAGGCCTTTAAAAAAAAATCAATTTAAAATTCGTGTATTGCTAAATGAATTACTGCTAAGCTACAAGGCCTTCTACTCCAAATGTGGCCTGAAGAGCCAACTTTGTTTCTATTACCGGGTATAATATGAACGCCTTTCACACAGATGGGATTGTTTTTTCTGGGATACATCAGAGAGGCAAAGCCTCCTTTTTGAAAGCTTTCTACCTCCCACCTGGGTCCCAAGGAGGTAGAGCAGGCCCCAAGTGAGGGTCCAGCAATTCTCACTTCAAGCATCATCAAGCTGATGAGGACAGTAGGAAGAGGTTGGCTGCATCTCAGACAGGGAGGAAGGGTGAGCTTTACTCACAAGCTCTCAGAGAGCAAGGAGGAAACAGCTACTCACAGCGGCAGAGCGACCATGCCATACATACCAACACAGGAAAGGAAGGCAAAGATCAATGGGATTAACCCCCAAGGGGGTCACTTCAAGAATGCCAAAGCAGACATTACTTGTAGCTCCTTTCAAAGCCATTCTCAGAGGTATTAGATCAGCAAAGTCAATGAAACAAAGAGGTGACCGACATGAGATGCAGTTAATGGAAATGAGTTTTTTCAGAACACAGGTGCACAAACTGGTTAGAAATGGCCAGTGAGATGCGGGAGGCATGGGTGTCATGTGTGGCCCCCGGTTGCAGCAGGGTCAGCAGAGTGATCACAAGGATGGGAAAAGAAGCCCCAGATAAACATGAAGGCAAAGCCAGCTTGTTTCTTACCACTTCATCCTCGGTAGGCTTGTAAACACAAATTTATACTTAGTGGGAAGCCATGCCACACACGGTCACAAGTCACAAGCACAAGGTTATTGACTGCTTTTCAGGGCAAACTGTTGATGTTGAATGGGCCTAATGTGTTGGAGGCGCGCCTCTTGAGCATACACAGAAAGCAAACCCAGCGGGAGTTAGAGCATTAAGATACGTATCTTTTAAAGGCACCCCAATCCTTACAATTTCTTTCCAAAAATGTCAAACACATAGGGGAAGCGGTCAGCCAGACTGAAAAGTTTAGTCACCTGGGTCCCCAACTCCTATTCTATTTGCTTTGAAAAGCATATATAAAAAAAAAGGAGAGAGAGAATATAATGAATAGATGACATTGAAAAGTTCGGTTCAGCGGCTCTGTGGTGTGAATGGTCAGGTAAGGAGACTGGATTTTAAAAAACAGATTGGAGGCGGTAGTTTAAGGAGAGGTCTAATTTGGCTTTACTACTTTTCACTCTCCCTACAAAAAGTAAGCAAATAACATTTTTTAAAAGCTCAAATAATATATCTGTAATAAGAGCACATCATTGGGACAAGACTTTAAAAGTACTCGTGGTTACAGTTCCAACTGGAACCATTCCTGGAAGGGGCAAGGGATGCCGAAGCTGCCCTAAGGGGGCTGTGTTTCCAGTAACAAGTGCAGGGAAGCCTGGGTCTACTCTGTCTGGTCCCCAGGACCACAGTGAGTCACTGAGACTGGCATGCAGAGTACTGCGGGCAACTCAGGATCCAACGTGTTCAGACAAGTGAACACAACTGCTGCGGGAGCTCACAGCAGGCCCGCTGGAAAAAGCTGTGGTGACCGAAAAGGCCCAGAAGGCAGGCTGCTCACTAATATTCGCATTTTCATTTTTCAAGAAGACTGGAGGGAGGCCACTTCTGCATATACGACAAGGGCTGACCCACAGGAGGAGAGGAAGCCCACGCCACTGGATCTTACCTCTTCTGCGTCCTCTGAATGGGTGGAGAGCTGGTCATGCTGAATAATCTCAGCATCCTCCTCTGTCGGTCCGTTGCCCACCCTGATCCCACCAAAGTTGAGAGTTCCCTACACAGATGAACAGAAAGAGTAGAATTTGCCTGGGCTTTAATGTGACATTCTGTGAGGTGGGGAAGGGCGATGGTTAGTACATACAAACCTCAGAAAAGCATATACTCTAACAACAAAATCAAAACCCGCTGATCCAACAGCTAAGTAAAAACAAACCGTTGTCCCCACCCCAACCACCACCAGCCCAGCCCCAGCCCCAGCTGCATTTACCACCTCGCTCTGATCAGTTCTGCTGCAGCACCCGGATGCACTGATCTGGCCTTGGTCAAGGCTAACTGAGATGCCTGCTTGAATGAAAAGCTTCATATGAAGAGATTCTTACAAT
>PITA01011174.1:30697-68181 GCA_004023965.1 Spilogale gracilis | reverse complement strand
CACCTGGCACATAGTGGGACATCACCCGGCACACAGTGGACATCACCCGGCACATAGTGGGACATCACCTGGCACACAGTAGGACATTACCCGGCACACAGCATAATGCCACCCAGCACATAGTGGGACATCACCCAACACAGTAGGATGCCACCTGGCACATAGTGGGACATCACCTGGCACACAGTGGGACATCACCCGGCACACAGTGGGGCGTCACCCGGCACATAGTGGGACATCACCTGGCACACAGTAGGACATCACCCGGCACACAGCATGATGCCACCTGGCACATAGTGGGACATCACCCCACACACAGTAGGACATCACCCGGCACACAGTAGGATGCCACCCGGCACACAGTGGGACATCACCTGGCACACAGTAGGACATCACCCAACACAGTAGGATGCCACCTGGCACATAGTGGGCCATCACCCAGCACATAGTGGGACATCACCTGGCACACAGTAGGATGCCACCCGGCACATAGTGGAACATCACCTGGCACACAGTAGGACATCACCCGACACACGGTAGGATGCCACCTGGCACATAGTGGGACATCACCTGGCACATAGTGAGACATCACCCTGCACACAGCAGGACATCACCCGTCACATACTGGGACATCACCCTGCACACAGTAGGATATCACCCAACACAGTAGGATGCCACCTGGCACATAGTGGGACATCACCTGGCACACAGTGGGACGTCACCCAGCATATAGTGGGACATCACCTGGCACACAGTAGGACATCACCCAACACAGTAGGATGCCACCTGGCACATAGCAGGACATCACTCATCACATACTGGGACATCACCCTGCACACAGTAGGACATCACCAGACACACAGCGGGATGCTGCTTGGCACATAGTGGGATATCACCCAGCAAAAAGAAAGTTCCTCAAAGGCTAAGAGAAGGAGGCCACTCACATGCCACATAACTGCACTTATAGGACATTTTCAGAACGACAACTCTCCAGACACAGCACGCATCCCTCCTTGCTGGGGGTGGGGCGGCTTCAACGGGGCAGCTCGAGGGAGTTTCATGGGAACACGGAAGTTCCTGGGTCTTGATGGTGGCAGTAGTCACCTGAATCTGCACAGGTGTTAAAATTCATAGAATTGTGGGCACCTGGGTGGCTCAGTGGGTTAAAGCCTCTGCCTTCGGCTCAGGTCATGATCTCAGGGTCCTAGGATCGAGGCCCGCATCGGGCTCTCTGCTCAGCAGGGAGCCTGCTTCCTCCTCTCTCTCTGCCTGCCTCTCTGCCTGCTTGTGATCTCTCTGTCAAATAAATAAATAAAATCTTTAAAAAAAAAATTCATAGAATTGTGCCCCAGAAGGTATGATTTTTACTGTACACTAAAATAAAAACTAAAGTGTAAAAATGTAAAGTTGACTTCCTCCAGAGATGTCCCTCCCAGCTGTCCACATGTGACCGGGTAAAATCTCCATCTACCCGGGGTCTCACCCAGGGTTCTGGCAAACCCTGGGGGAGCCCCCCGGAAACCTCCTGCCCCCCATCCCCACCAGCCACACGGTTGGCTACTGCCAGAGACCCCCATCCCTAGGCGGCCCCCGGTTCCCTCCTCCACCGCGGGAACCAGTATGGGCCGCTAGCAGTCTTGGAAGAACCTGCCTAGCTTCCCTGCCACTCCTCCGTTCCCTCCCAACTCGAATGTGGAAGCATCAGGAGTCAGATGATGTCACTTCTGAGCAGCCGGCAAGAGCTCTCAGGGAACTTGGAATAAAACCAACTCCTCCATGGCTGTGCGGCCGACAGGATCCAGCCATGTCCCCGCTGCTCTTGTCCTAGGGCACTCACACACTCTAGCCATGTCACATGAAGTTCTCGAAGGCACCATGCGTGTGAAGGCAGGGCCTCTGCACCTGCTACGCTCCTGCCGGCCATGTCTCTCCCCCACCTACTCCCACTCACCCTTCATGAGGTTCTAACTCCAGCTGCATGAAATTATATGCAAGAAGAGTCTTTATAGACGTGACTAAGACATAAGAGAAGGCGATAAGGAATAGGGTGACCCTAATCCAATGTGACTGCCGTCCTTCCAAGAAGAGCTGCGGTGAGCATGCCAGGTTGGTCCAGGCAGCAGGGAGACAGAGGCTCCTTGGGGACATAGCGACAGCCAGCCCGGCCAGAAGTCTCTGGCTGCCCTGGGAGCTGGGAGGGAGGCGTGGACCGGATTCTCCTCTACACGTTTTGGAGCACGTATGGCCCTGCCCACGGCTTGATTTCAGACTTCACGCCTCCAGAGCTGTAAGGTAATACGTTTCAGTTTTTTAAAGCCCATCTCATTTGTGGTACTTGGTTCTGGTGGCCTTAGGACGTGAATAAAAGTGTGCATTAAAAATATCCGTGGAATGAATTAGTACGACAGTGAGAAAACTCTCAGGAAATCCTTCTCGCAAGAGAAAGGAGGGTACGGTTCTCCCGGCGCTGTTGGGGATTCCATGCCCAATCCACCTGCGGGTCTGCTCACATCTTCTGTGACCATGTCTGAGCCAGGAGCCCTTCCTGCCCCCTCGCACCGACAGGGTGGGGCACGCCTGGTCAGGGAGCAGCGCGGAGGGACCCAGGGGACCCGCACTGGGCAGGGGACCCCCCGGAGAGTTCCTCAGGAACCCCTGCTCCCCCCACCCCAGTTCTCAGCAGACGGACAACACTGTCCTAATGGTGCATGTCTGCTCTTCGATGGGAGGCAACAGCTCCCCAGCTAGGGGACTGCAAGTGCCCCTAAGGAAATCTCTGTCCCCAGTGAGCAGAGTTCCTATGTGTCCAAACCCCAAAAACCCAGCACACAAAGCTGACTCTCCAAATCCTTGGGATCACGGACCCCCTTTGAGAAGGCCTCGAACCTGGGGCCCCACTGTCAGGCTGACCACCCAGGAAGTACTTCGGGGAGTGCTGGCTCCTAAACCCACGTGACCCTCTGGAAAGTGCATGGCCCAGGAGGGGGCCTCCGGGATGCAGCCCACCGTCTGGCATTTCCCGGGCACGGCGCTGGTCCTGGTGCTGCCACGCGCTCCCCGGGGCCCAGCCACACCCCAAACCCTCTTTGTGGCTCCCCTCACTTACACCCCACGGTCACTGTCTCCATCTCACAGAGGTGGGAAAGAAGGCCTGGGCAGTGAGTGACCTGCCCGGGGTCACAGCTGAAGCAGGATTTGCCCCCCGACGGTCTGACCCCGAAGCCACCCACCCACCTGTTCCTTCTGACTCTCTTTTTTTTTTTTCAAGTTTCTATTTATTTATGTTTTTAAGTCATCTCTACACCCAATGTGGGGCTCGAACTCCTGACCCTGAGATCAGTAGTTTTCTTCCTTTCTTTTTTTTTTTAAATTGAGGTAAAATATACGTAAAATAAAATTTCCCATTTTCCCATTTTTAGGTACGTGGTTCAGGGACATCAAGTACGTTCACCTCACTGCACAAGCATCATGGCCGCCGCTGCCAGAATGTTCGCATCACCCCCGCCACATGGTAACTCTGCACCCCCATCTTCCCCAAGCCTTTATGTTCTTTTCCATTGCTCTGATCTTGACTTCTCCAGGTACCATCTCCAGAGGGAGACAGCACCTGTCTTTCTTGCATCCGGCTCATCTCCCTCCGCATCATGTCCCCAGGGCTCACCCATGTCGTAGCAGGTGTCAGAATTCCCCTCCTTTCGGAGGCTGAGTAATAGTCCATGGAAGATGGACAGACCCCATTTTGTGTGTCCGTCGTCCAACGGACACTCAAGTTGTGCCCCGCTGCGGGCCACTGGGTGCGATGCTGCCAGCAACGCAGGTCAACACACACATTCAAGTCCCCGTCTTCCCTGCTTTCACACCATTACACCTGGCAGTGGAACTGCTCTGCCTCGAGGGGGTCCCAGCCTTAGGAGGAACTCTCACACTCCCTGCAGAAGGGCCCGGGGAAGAGTCTAGAAGGAGGGCCAGGAACACAGGTTGGGAGGGAAGGAGCCTCTCTCTGACGCACCCCACGCCCCCACCTACTGTCCTCCACATTCACACCCGGAGCAGAAATCTTCCCTCTGAGGTTTCTATTCTCATCCTGAGTTCCGTCCATCTCCAGTTACCGGGTGATCAATAGGGACAGGACGTTTGTGGAAGAAGACAAGAAGGCAAGATGTGGCGGGGGGAGAGAAAACCAGGAGGGTGTCAGCGGGCCCGGGGACTCAGAGCAGAATCTGGCGAAGCTGGTGGGCTCAGCGGGTCCGGGGTCAGACGCACCCATCTGGGCCCAGCTCTGTCTCTGGGATGGAGCAGGTCTCCCCCACCTCCAAGCTCCTCCAGGGTAAAAAGGGGGTAAGGACACAATGCCTATAATTTAACACCCACTAAATTTCTTTTTTTTTTTTAAGAGATGTTATTTATTTATTTGACAGAGAGAGAGACCACAAGTAGGCATAGAGGCAGGCAGAGAGAGCAGAGAAAACAGGCTCCCCACTGAGCAGAAAGCCCGACACAGGCCTCGATCCCAGGACCCTGAGATCATGACCTGAGCTGAAGGCAGAGGCTTTAACCCATTGAGCCACCCAGGCGCCCCAACACCCACTAAATTTCTAAGTGGCATCTATAAGCTTCTGTTCACTTAATCAACATTTATTATTATTGTACGGAACAGGTGCATGGGACCTCAATCGGACCCACGGGCCTCTCTCCAAGAGCTCCCACAAACAGCACCTGCTGGGCTTGAATACCTCCAGGAACAGGGAACTCACTTCTCCTTCCCTATCTCCAGCTGACAAAGATCTAGCTGGCCTTGTTCCCTGGAGCCTCTGAGAATTTTCTGAGCAGAGGAATTTGCCCCTGGCCAGGGCTTGGGATGAGAACTAGATGACCCTGTCTACTCTCTGTTCTAGACCCAGAGTGGGCAGGACTGGCAACGCTGTTTTCCCAAGGACACAAGGAACATTCACTGGTATAGAACATGCATTAGGCCATAAACAAGTCTTAATAAATTTAAGAGTGAACCTTCCCAACGATCTTCTCAAGCCACAGTAGTAAACAAAAACAAAAACAAAAACAAAAAACAAAAACAAAAAAACCCAACCAACTAGAAAGCAGGGGCGCTTGGCTGGCTCAGTCATTAAACGTCTGTCTTTGGCTCAGGTTGTGACCCCAGGGTCCTGGGATCAAGTCTTGCATCGGGCTCCCTGCTCAGCCGGAAGCCTGCTTCTCCCTTTCCCACTCCCCCTACTTGTGTTCCCTCTCGTGCTGTCTCCCTTCCTCTGTCACATAAATAAATAACATATATATTTTTTTTAAAAATCAAGAGATCTTACATAGATACCTGCTCCTGCCTTCTCTTGTAACCTCAGAAGACCTGGGAATATTCGGTCTCTTGTTCTGTGAAGGGTCTGCTCTCCCCAATTCTCCACAGACCGCACCCTTCCCTGTTGTCTCTACAGGTCTACATTACCCAGGGATGTCGTCTTCCGGGCCCCTGTAGTCATTTGGGCTTGCCACCAGGCTAACCAAGGACACATGCTTCCCCACATCTTTTCTGAGCTCCAGTTTCTGGGGATGGATGTAGCCATGTCCTCCTATCCAGGCAGCCCTGGCCCCCACGCCTCCCTCCCTTCCCCCTCCTGCCACCTAGTCAGAGGGAGGAGGGGGAGGCCGCATAAGTTCTACGCACACATCTGCTCACTGAATCCTCAATGCAAGCTGATGACAGAGTTGCTATATTTCCATTTTGCAGATAAGAAAACTGAGGCTCGGTCGGGTCAAGGAGATCCAACTAATCAGCGATGGAGCCCTGCCTCTCCAACTCACTTGGTGGCTTTCTGGGCCTTGCTTCAAACTCCTGGGATCCAAAGCTTTTCATGGCGGGGCTGGGGAACCCGTCATCTCATGATCTCTCTGATATGAGGAATTTGAGAGGCAGGGCGCAGGATCGTGGGGGGTAAGGAGGGAAAAAATGAAACAAGATGGGACCACGGAGGGAGAGAAACCGTAAGAGACTCTTGATCTCAAGAAACAAACTGAGGGCTGCTGGGGGGAGGCAGGTGGGAGGGTGGGGTGACTGGGGGATGGACACTGGGGAGGGTATGTGCTTTGGTGAGGGCTGTGAATTGTGTGATGATGCACAGCCCTGTACCCCTGAAGCAAAAAATACATTATATGTTTAAAAAAAAAAAGCTCCCCTGTGTGGTGCTGGCCGGGGTGGGGCCTTGCAGCACTTGACCTCTGGGGGCGGGGGTGGAGGCTCTGTTTCTGCTCCAACGGGAAATGGGTGCTCACGGTTCCTCCCCAATCCCGATGTCGCCCTGCATCTGCTAGCCAGCCGCCCTCCTGCTCCACACCTGAGCTTTCCCAGCTGCCAAGGAGAAAATAGCTCCCGCCCCTTTCCTGCCTTTTGGGAATGGGAATGAAGAGGAGGCAGGACCTCCCCCCTTCCCTCTATCCCAGACCCAGAGCGGGCAGGACTGGCAAGGCTGTTTTTCCAGGATGCACAGGGAGGCAGGGAGGCAAGGCCGATGGGGGCAGAGGCCTCAAGGTGCCGAAGCCTCTCCTCTCACCCCTGCTCTGAACTTGCTCCTTGTTCCACAGGGCCCTGGGCTTTCTCCAGCTGCTTTGCCCCCCTCCTCCGCAGCAGCCAGGTGTCTCTACCTCCCCACCCCCCAATCTCGGTCTCCCTTGCAGGTGGAAATAGCTGACAGCAATGGCAGGTTGAGAGCAACCACAGTACCAGTGCTCTTTGGATTTGGGAGGGGGGAGGGTGAGATGGCCCTGTACGGAAAGGCACTTGAACTTGGACATGCCTGGGTTGGGTCTTGGCTGTCTGGTGTTTAGTTTAGCTGTGCCATCTCCTTGTATTCCCCGACCTCAGCCTCTGTATTTGAAAACTGTAGGTAGAGGGGAGTGCTGTCTCTATAGGGTAGGTTCTACATGGTGGAGATCAGGTCCGGCTTGCTCAGTGCCATATTCTCAGACTGTGGGATCTTAGCAATTCAATAACCCACTGGGGAATGAAATGCCTATTAATTAAATAAGAAAATGCACACGAGGCCCTTAGCTCAGCACTCAATGAGACTAAGTCGATGAGATTATAGCAAATGCTCAATAAATATCAGCTACTATTATTGGCAGGCTTCAAGGGGGAGGCATTCAGGGCCACGAGACTCAGGGAATCCCAGAACAGGTTTAGTCTGAGATCGCAGAAGCTGAGAGGCCCTGGGAGGTCCCAGGCACCCACTCAGGAGCAGAGAGGGCATCATCACGGCAGCTCTTATCCATACACCTTTGTCCACCAGCTTGTCTCCCTGGCTCTCTCTGCTCCCTGGCACTGCTGGGTTTTCCTACCCTGAATTTAAAAAGGAAAAGCAAAGGAAGTTGCAACCCTTTGCGGAACCATCTAACCAGACCTAATTAATCGATAAACCAAACTGCCGCTTTCCTGCCAACTGGTCGCCCAAAGAGTACTTACTTCATCTGTGAATTGATAGCCGTATTTTCGCCACCATGACGTCTAATCCCCGCCACCCGCAGAGGCTGGATGCCAAGGGGAGCTGGGAGCTGCTGAGCAGGGGTCGCACTGCCATCTTGCCAGTGAGACGTGATCTCCAGGCACCCCTCAGTGGGAAACTGAGGCCCAGAGAGGGGGCAGAGGGCCTGGGCTGGGACCCGCTCCCCTGGCCCCAGATCACCCAATGAGGTGGAAGGAGGGCCGTTGACCATACTCCTAAAGATGAGCATCCCCCTGCAGCAGCCCAAGGCGGATCAGAAAGATGGCCACAGCCCAAGAAGGTGTGGCGTTCTGGTCCCCATCAGCCGGCTGGGACTTCGGGGTGGGGGAAGGGCCTGACACCAACCTTCACATCCCCAGGGCAGGCAGAGGTCACCAAAAGAACCATGGCCCAAAGCCTGGACACAAATCAGAGAGCTCCATCCTCGACCCCTTGCTTCCACAACAGTGGGCATTTATCAGGTGGTTTCCAGAATGTTCCTGATTTAACATATCTGGCCCCAAGCGGGGGAGGGCTAGAAGTCACAGGTGTCAGAACCAGACGACTGCACCTGCCAGCCTCAACCCTGAACCACCTCATCAATCACCCGCCTTTGCCTTGGCCCCCCTGGAATGCACACGCAGAGTCTAAGGAAAACAAAATGCAAACACGAGCTGAAAACAACAGTCCCACTCTGCACACAGGACCATGATCGTCAGCACACAAGCTCCCAGCCTTTGCCCCGAAGCCCTGATGCTTTTCCTGTGTCCAGACAGATTTCTTTCCAGCGTCTTCCCAAGATGCAGAAATTATGCACACAGTGTATTATACATTTTACAGAAGAGGGGTTATACTAGACACACCATGCAACAAATTGCTTTTCCTCTCATCAGCAATTCCATGCTTGGGGGCTTTGGAACCAGCTGTGGAAAGATGCCCAGTGTATGTTGGCCCAGGGGGTTTGTGATGGGACCCCTGCCCCACATGGCCTCAGCCATGCTCCCGATCCTGATTTATGCCCCACCTTAGCCCATTTAACTGTCACCACCGTCCAATGAGAAGGGCATGGTTGTTAACATCTCCATTCTACAGATGGCCCCTGTCTGGGGTCTGACGGCCAGTGGCTGGCGGCGCTGGGAATCCAGCCGGCCGTCGGGCTCCAGAGCCGAGACCCTCCCCCCCACCTAGCACACCAGTGTCCTCAGATGAGAGCACCGATCAGAATCCCCGGAAGGCTCGCTAAAACACAGATTGCTGGGGCCACCCCGGAGGTTATGATCCAGTAGATCTGGCGTGGGGCCCAACAATGTGCATTTCTAGTAAGTGTCCAAGTGCTCCTGAGGCCGCCAGTCCGGGAGTCACACTAGGACAGCATCACACGCGGCTGCCTTTCATCTCTGACCCCTCGCTGGCGCAGGGATGAAGCTTCCCTGAGCCTCTCCCAAGTGCAGACCAGGTAGGCAGCTGGCTCAGGGATAGAGCTCTCGCCCCTGCCGACCAGCACATTATCTGTTGGAGGAACAAATGACCCAGATGTCATGGGGTCACTTAATTGTCCCCCATCTTTGGATCAAAGCCTGTTTTTATCTACGATAGTCTTTTGCCTCCACCCAAAGTGGCCTGCAGACATGTTCTTCTCCAACGCTGTGTGGAAAGGGTTAACTCAGCAGGGGTGGGTTGTCCACACACTACATATGCCAAAGAAAAGTCTGGCCCTTGATCGGCTTCTTGATGTAATCTCGGAGTGTTTGGAACGTTTTGCCTGGTAGACGTGTCTTTGGGACACATTAGTTTGGTTTATGGTGAAGGTGTGATTTACGCAGGGGCCTCCAGGTCAAGGGATTGAAGACCAAGTTCAACCATACAGGCAGTGAGCCATGCCTACGTGATCAATCTCCAACAAAACCCCCGGATCCTAAGGCTTGGGCAAGCTTCCCTGGCTGGCGCGACGCCACACACCTTATCATACATCATTGCGGGGAGGACTGCGGCCGCACAACTGCGCTGGGAGGGACAACTGGAAGGTCGCCATGGTATCTCCAGCAGCCCACAGCGGACCCTTTTCGGTTGCTGATTTTACTGTCTTTTCAGTGTGATAAACTGTTATTGAGAATGTAGTGTTTTGCTAGGTTCCGTCCTTCTAGAAAATCACTGAGCCTGAGGGTCGTCTTGGGGACCCCAGACACAAACACCAATCCAGGAAGATGCTGGACAGTTACACGGTGTCTCCTGAGCACCCAGTTTTCGCCCAAGCCCTGCCCACACTGCCCAGTTCCACTGGTCTCCTCTACACCTTCCAGCTCTCCAGGCCCTCCAGATGCGTTTATCATCCGTCGCACACCCCCCTCCATGGAAAAGCCAGGTGTCTTATCTCTGCAGCGCTGGCCGCTGTGGGCAGCCCCTTTGATGTGATACCAGGTGCCATGCCGGGTACCAGATAATACCCCCAGAGCCAGGCAACACCCTGAGAACCAGGGGACATCCTGAGTACTAGCTAACATCCCCAGAACCACGTGACATCCCGGGAACCACGTGACAGTCCAGGACCCAGGTCCCAGTGCCCCGCGGCAGGCCTTCCTTACCTGCCAATGACCTCGATGTTGGAGATGGCGTAGAAGTACTTGTAGAGGTTCTCCCGCTGCACGTAGGTGCCCCCCAGCGCGGGCCGCAGCAGCCGCATGCGCAGGTCCGTGAGGGTGAAGAACTCCTTGAGGCCCCTGGCGCTCTCCAGCCGCGTGTAGAGGTTGCCCATGTTGCGCAGGTCGGGGCCGGCGAAGATGGCCAAGCGGTCCCGCACCTCGAAGCGCACGTGCTTCTCCTTCTTGGAGCCGGCCCAGCGCGAGTACTCCTCGGTGCACAGCACGCGGTGGGCGCCCGAGGACGACAGGTCGCGGGCGCGGCGCGCAGCCATGCCGAAGGCCTCCATGCAGTCCTCCGCGTAGAACTGGTACGGCTGCCACGTGCGCCCGTTGTCCAGGGACTTCTCCAGGACCATGACCGTGGGCCGGCCGTACTCGAAGGTCACAACCACGTCGTCCGTCAGCTCCACGCTCTTGTTCCACGAGAGGGTGATGTTGGCTTCCAGCGGGCTCGGGTAGCGGCTCCACGTGACGCTCTGCCAGTAGGTGGCCAGGCCCTCGTCCTCCTTGTCGAACATGAGCCGGGGCGGGTGGGCCAGGTCCGGGTTGGAGGCGTCACACTCGTTGCTGCACAGGTACGGGTTCTCCTGCGGGAGGGGGAGAAGGGACAGGTGGGGCGGGGCCGGGGCGGGGCCGGGGAGATCCCGTCCACCTGCGCACCGCCCCGCGGTCTGCCTGGAGGAAGTAGGGCCTGTGCTCTGGGGTCCGAGCAGAAGGAACCTCCCCTGGGCTGGTGATTTGTTCCCATTTCCCCAAAGCACATACAGGCATGCAAGTCTATGGCTTCCTAAGAAAACGCACACTTGCCCCTGCTCCAAATACCATCAAGAAAGACGGGCGTTAGTCACCGGCTCCGAGGGTCCCCGTGGGTCCCGCCTCTTTAATGCACCTCTTTAGTACTCTCCTTCCACCATACCTGCAGCCTCCCTGGGACTTGGCCCACCTGAACACTCCTGCCCTCCACACCAGCTTGTCTTCGCCTCTGAGCCTTCCCAGATGATATTTCCTCTCCTCCATGTGCCCTTCCAATCTTTGTCTGCCTTGAAAATTTCTACTCACATTCATAGCTCTTTAAACATCTCTTAAACCAAGACACCTTCATGACCCTTTAAAATAGTACCATCCCAGCGACAGGAGCGGCAGTGGGAGAGGAAGTCAAAGTCAGGGCCAGGCACGCTCTCTCAGTTACACATCTCATCCTTTCATCCCTCCTCTGTTTGCCGTCTCACCTCCAAACACAGAATGGGAGTATTAGCTCCACGCTCCGGATGAAAGAACCCGGGCTCCAGAAGGTGGAGGCCTGGCTCAGGGCACCCACCCGGTGCTGGGCGCCACACCCGGGCCTCTCTGCTGCAGGGCATGGCAGCCAGCCCCACTCCTGTGCCACGGCCTGTGTTCCCACCTCACGCATAGTCTGGGCACACTGGGAGGAGGCTCAGTGTTTCCGGGGACGTTTCCGGGGCCTTGGCCCAGGCCCGGCAGGCACGGTGGGGGGGCGCTGGCTGTGGAAGGCAGGGCACAGCCCGCACTTGCTCTCTCCTCCCACCCTACCCCGAGAAGGCTGGCAGCCCATTCCTGGGCCCAGTGGGCACCCGCCGTGGCTCCCCTCCACGGAGGTTCAGATCCATCCACGGCACCTGTCCACTGCGTGAGCTCCCCTGGAGGCCTGGAGATGTCACCAGTGCGGTGACTGCCCGGGTTGGGGGGGTGATAAGTGCAGCACCGGGGAATTGTAGGTCAGTGAAGCGATTCTGTGCGACACGGTCACGGTGGAGGCAGGAGCCGTGCGTTGGTCCTAATCCCCCAACCTGACAACACGGAGAGGGCCCCTGATGTGCCCGAGGGCTCTGGTTCACGGTAACTATGGATGTTGCTTGGGAGCGGGAACGCACGTACTGCAATCCAGTGCAGATGTGAACAGTAGGAGGAACCGTTCGTGGGGAGGCAAGGGGGCATTGGGAGCGCTCGTCACTGTGGGCTCCGTCCTCTATAAGCCTAAAACTGCTCTAAAACATGGTCTATTAATTAAAAAAAAAAAAGCTGTCATGAAGAACCACATTGTCCACACCACTCACATCACTTTGTGATGAATATTTCAGGTCTCCGGTTTACTCAGAGACAAAATGGCTTGGAACTGAGTTAAAGCCTCTCACCCCAAAATGAGCCACTCGGCTCCCACTGGGGAGTGGGCGCGTTGCCTCCCCGGGGCTGAGCTCTTCTCCCACCAGCATCACCACGGCGGCCTTACCACTGATGCCCTTCAGTGGAGGACACGTTCCCGGGCTGCCCAGGGGCCCTCGGTGGGCAGGCTGGCCCAGGTTTTACCGAGGCAGGTTCCACAAAACTCTCCTCGACCAAAATAGCTCTGTCCTTGGTCCCCTGTGGTGCCACCGTCCACCCCACCTGGCCCAGGCGTGCTGATTCTCAGGACCCACAGACCTCAGGATGGAAGGGGTTTACCGCGGAGTCCAAGCCCTCATTCAGCAGATGGGGAACTGCTGGAGGCTGGGGACAAGGCGGGACTGGCTCAGGGCTCCCAGCAGGTGGTGTTTGAGGAGGAGCCTGTGCCTGTCCCGGACAACCTCGGGGCTGCCCTGAAACACTAGTGTCCTCACAAGCAACACAGCAGGGAGAGGGGTCTGGCACAGCTTGTCAGTCCCAAACTCCTCGAGCTCCAGAGGAGTGACCCTGCTCTGTCGCCCCAAATGGGAAGGGGCTGCGGGGCCCCTGGGAAGGCTCAATGGCCCTCAGAGGCCAGGCCTAGTGACTGGAGGAAGTGAGCCTGCCCGCGGGGTGGGGGAGGGCGCCTGCTCCAGTCACGCGGCCGACAGCGGGGACGGGCACTCAGTCCAGAGGGGAACCCGCTCCGGTCACGGTCATGCCATTTGGGACGGAGATGCGCCAGAGCTCATGCATGGACCCTGGGGGCAGGGGGACACAGTTTGCCTCCAGGTCGGCATCCCCACCCCCACCCGGCAACCTCCCTCCTCTCACCCCTCCAGGTGCCCTTCCACTGTTCCTCATATCTCCTCAGAGGCTCAGTAGTGTCTCCCTCCAAACTCATGTTGAAGCCCTAAACCTCAGGCTGTGGGACTGTGAGTGGTTGGAGAGAGGGCCTTAAAGGGGAATTAAGTTAAAATGCGGCCGTCAGGGTGGCTCCTCATGCAACATGACTGTGGTCCCTGCAAGGAGAGGAAGTTTGGGTGCACAGAGGGACACGAGAGGCGAGTGTGCGTGGACAAAAGTCATGTGAAGAACAGGAGGATAGCCCCGCGGAGGGCCTGGAACTTTAGGCTTAAACGTCTAGCCTCCAGACCCCTGAGCAAATAGATTTCTGTTGTTTATGCCGCCTGGGCCCTGCAAAGGAATACATGCCTCATCCCAAAGCTGGGTGAGGGGAAGGTCATGGTGGGAGGACACGTTCAGAGGGCCGGGACTGAATTGTGAGTTTTTGATCATTTCCCCAGGAGCTCCGTCTGGGGCGTTCCTCCACCAGCACATGGGTACCAGACATCAAGCTTCCTTGCCCATCCTATCGATTCAGCACTGAAGACTGTGCCTGTTCCCTGGCTACCTCATCGTCTCTCAGTTCTGAGCTTATGTTCCTGCAGCCACTCTCCCTCTTCAGCATTTTCAGAGCCTTCCCCCATGCGCCTCCTCCAGGAAGCCTTCCTTACCTGACTCACTATTTAAACCCAGTTCCCTCCTCATTCGTCATGGGATGTCAGTGTGCTTATCTGGGACAGCATAGTGAAACGTCTATGTAGGGCCTGGACCTCAGTAGCCACTCACTAAGTTATAGTTATTACTGTCATCCTATTAATTAGCTATTAATATGACAATTGGATTAATATAACTATATCTCATATCGATTGCTGATATTATTCTTGTCAAACCCTGACGGCTGGGAATCACCCCACACCTCGCCGTCCCCAGTCCTCCTTCATCCCCTGCCCTAACTTCCGTCACCCCGCCCAGCCTCTCGGTGGTCCCCACCGCGGGGCGTGGGGTCCCGCACAATTGCCAGCTGTGCCGGCTTGTCTGTCACCAGCAAGACTGACAAGGCCAGCTCTGCCAGGGGACGGGGCCCCAGCCCGGCTGCCGACACCACGCTGCTGTGTAACCTGCAGGGCCCACTGGCCCCCCACCCGCCGGCCCGGGAAGCAGATGGTCAGAAACTAATGAATCAGCCTGTGTATTTACCAGCCCCGCGCCTGCTGCTGAGCGGGCTTAATCAACAGCGAGCACGATAAATAAACCCCAAGCCAGCGCCAGCACAGTTCTTCCCCTCTCGTTCCTATTTCTCTTCTCCCTTCCACCACCCTCCCAACCCCCGATCTTGGAACTCCACTTAACCATTTAGGGGTGTGGGGTGTGTCTCCTATTCAAGGCGCTGTCCATGCTGAAACACCACTGCCCAACACCATTTGCTCTCCCCTGGCTTTCCTTCTGTTCTCTCCTAGCGAGGGTTCCCGAGGAGGAGCCTGGGATTGGGAGCCCAGTTGACCCCAAGCTCCCCACCCCCAGAACCGTGCCTCAATCTGACAGCTCAGGACGGCAGGTGTGAGGGAGAGGCTGGGCTGGCGGCCAGCGTCTGCCTGCCTTCCTGGTCTGCACGTTTCCACCCATCTCCATGAGATCAGACTCATGATGAAGCACAGTCCAAACACCCAGTCAGTACCCAACACCTACCCTAAAACCACAGGGAAAAGGCTGTTGGAGGCACACCTTTAACTTTTTAGAATGATACTGAAGGCAACATCTGATATTATTTAAAAGCAGTAATTATTTTTTTAACGATTTTATTTATTTATTTGACAGAGAGAGAGATCACAAGTAGGCAGAGAGGCAGGCAGGAAGAGAGGAGGAAGCAGGCTTCCTGCTGAGCAGAGAGCCCAATGCAGGCCTTGATCCCAGGACCCTGAGATATGACCTGAGCAGAAGGCAGAGGCTGTAACCCACTGAGCCACCCAGGCATCTGAAAAAGCAGTCATTATTTTTTAAGAAATCTCATGAATAGTCCCCCAAAGTGAATACATAAAAATCATACCCCTGATTAAAAGCTTTGAAACTGTCTCAAAAAAAAAAAAAAAGTGTAACAACACATTTTCCATGCAAACTCTTGGGATTCATGGTGTCCCATCTCCCCAGTTAGGAATCCCTGTTCTGGAGCAGTTAAGGAAACCAGCTTTGGGATCTGAAAGTCCTGGGTTTAATTTCAGCTCTACCCCTCGAGGCTGTGTGACCTTGAGAAGGTTGCTTTACCTCTCTGAATATGTAGTCTCTCATCCAACATCATATGAAATAATGTGTATGAAATACCTAGGAAACATTGCCAAATGGTAGCAATAATTATTAAGGAGCAGCTTCAAATGCACTAGCTCGGGCCCCCCCCAACAACCTTCAACGGGAAGAAGTAAGGTGGAGGCCAACCCGCTCGTTAATGGTAAAACCTCAGCTTCACACAAGACACAGGCTGCCTGGGGGACTGTGGGCTCAGAAGGGCATTATGATCAGGACGTTCCCTGAGAGCGAGCCATGTGCCAAGGCTAGACGAGGCACAGCGCGCCCATACCCAGGGCTGCAAAATCACCTGCTCTTCCCAGCCCGAGAAGCCGAGTGCCTGCTGGCCCCACATCACTTCCCCTGAACGCAGTGGGACCTAGCCAAGGAAGTCCTGGGGGACGGAGCCCGTCCTATCGTGCCTCTGCTGTCTCTGCAAACACACCAAGGCAAGTCACCTGAAAGGTTAGGTGGCGGGGTAAAGGGTGAGGGGAAGGCAGGCAGCTAGGACTGCAGCGCCGGGGAATGGGGTGGGAAGAGACCCCCGGAGACACTGAGCAGGAGTCGCCTGGGAAGAACTATTCTATAGAGAAGCCATTTCATACCAGGAATTTCAAACCTTTCAATCGTCTCTTGAATGCTTTTGTTCTTATGCTGTTTTCGGTGCAAAGGGTCCAGCTGGGAGTCAAGGGCCAGGCTATAAACCGTGTAGACAAGCTTCGGGCAAAACATGTAATTGAGTGGGAAAGCGGACCGTTAGCAGGGACACGGAGCCCAGGGGAAGTCTGCTTGTTTGGACCTCTGGGCCCCTAGTGGGGAGCCGTGCAGGGGCGGGTCTTGGAGTCATAACCGAGTCTCGGGAAGAGGAGTAAACAGCTGTGTGGGGACAAGCCTTGCATTCTAACCTGTGTCGAGATGAAATTTCAGTCACTGGACTCCGATGGGGTGGGTTTGGGGAATGTGGACAGCAGCGTGGGAAGGGATTTTTGATTTGTAGAGGGACGAGCAGGGACAGCCCCCCTCCAAGGTCCCCCCAGCCACACGCATGAGTCTCTCCGCTTCCCCGAGTTGAGTCTCGGCTTCTCCACTGGAGGGGAAGTGCCATGAGGACAGTGACCTCATCAGCCTCCTTCCCCACCACAGCCAAGGCCCTGGCACTCCTCGGGGCTCCTTGGGAGCACTTAGTGGGGGGGATGCCATCTGGGCGGGGCAGGCTGACTCCTCAGGGACTTCGTGAGAATTATAGCAAGTGCCGCATGGCAAGCACCATCCACGGCCCCGGCTCACCAACGATGGACGGAGGGACAGCATCCCTGCCGTCACCAGCCCTGTGGTTCGAGCACGAAAGCAAGGTCCACACCTTCCCCTGTGCTGTCTTGGGAGATGGGGTCCTTCCACTTACGCTCCATAAATGAGGAAAGGCTCAGCAAGGTCACACTGTCTCCCAGTGGCCAAGGTGGGACAAGAAGCCGGGGAGAAGGCTCAGAGGCAAGTCAGGAAACTCTGCCCTTCACCCAGAAGGAAGGACACTGCCGCCCCCAGACCTGGGCCGCTCCCTTGAGATTCGGGTTCCACCAGGAGGCAGACAGCCCGTCGCTCTAGCACCCAGGTATGTGGGCAGGCGCAGAGAACAGTTCAGCAGCTGACTGATTTTTCTGAACCTGTCTGCCAGGTTGCCAACTGAACTGTCTCGTGCTCAGCCCACCAACCTCAGCACGGCTGGAAGCATCTGCCTGTGGGGGGCGGGAGGCGGCCCCTGGGAGTCCTGGGGTGGAGTGGCGATGGGGGCCAAGAGGGGAGGGATGAGGGTCAGGGGGCCCCGGGGGTCCAGCCAGGCACCAGGCCCTCTTGCAGAACAGGACATAGGAAGGAACAAAAGTAGGGGGAGCCCACCGGCAGCTGAGCTGCCCCAGACTCCCCCCTGCATGTTGCTTCTAGAACTCTAGGGGAAACTCTTCCAGCCCAGGCAGGTGTATAAGTCAATAATAAGTTCCCTGACCCATAGGGTCATGGAGCTGGGATTCAGGAGACTGTTCTTATCCGCCTCGTATGACCTTGGGTGGAGTCTTTCCTTATCCATGCCTCGGTTTCCTCATTCATGAAAGGATGGAGCTCTGACCTCCTCAAGTCCACGGTCCTCAGTCCCCCACACCGTTTGGCATCCCCACCTGCACTCCAGCAAGAAAGCTGGGGTGTCGGGGGAATTCTCCTTAACAAGTTATTTCCTATTTATTGGTAAGAGAAGTTGCAGCGGGATAAATTATTAACAAGCGGAAACGAGATTCTGTTGGGAACAGATTCTAATTCCCGCTGCCCTGTCTGTCTCTAACCGCGCCCACCCCACCCCCTGCGGCTCCTCCTCCCCTTCCCTCTCCACCCGTGGTCCCATAGATCCCTGTCCCTGCTACTCTCCTCCCTCTAACTTCCTCTGCCTGCAGGCTCCTCTCCGCTTCCCTTTTGGGTTTCTATTGGAGCAGAAGCCTGGACCACAGCAAGCTCACGCCTCCCTGCCCGCGATCAGCAGAAACTACCAGAAGAGTGTTTCAGGGCTGGAGCTGCAGCTGGCCAGGGAGGCTTCTCTTGTTGGGTGGGGGTTTTTTTGTTTCTGTTGGGCTTTTTGATTTTTTATTTTGGTTTGGTTTGGTTTCTTGTTAGAAGCGTTTCTTCCTGGCCCAGCCTACTCATAGGAAAGGCCAGCGGCCCGAACCAGGAGTCACCCCTGGACTCATTCATCCAGAGGCCGTGGCGACAGCCAGCCCGCTCCCCACACTGGCTCCCCCCCAGACCTTGACTCTGAACCTCACAGAGGGGATCCCTGATCAAAGGTCCACATTAGACCCCAAACCTGCCCTGACCTCAGGTCTCCAGCTGCCAGGAACACCTCTCTGCTGCTCTAGTTCCCCAAATTGTTTGGGAGAAAAGGGATGCCTTTCATTTCAACCCTGCCCACAATTCTCTTCCTTCCAGAACTTTCCATGACTCTAGGCCAGCAGGGACCAGGTCTTGCCCACCCTTGGCCTACACCCCAATGACTGCACATAGTGCTCTTTGCTAAGCAAAGTCCTCTGTACACTGTTTTTCCCTCTATGTACTACCTATGCTAAAGTTTAATTTATAAATTAGGCACCATAAGAGTTAACCATGATGACTAATAGTAGAATAGAACAATCATAACCAAATACTGAACAAAAGGCCTCGCTCTCTGCAGATGCCTTCCTGTGCCGCGCTCGCCCCTCGTGTGACCTGAGATGAGGTGAGGGCGGTGACGGGGGTGTGGGGACGAAGAGTCGGGCTACGGTGGGCCTTCTCACTACATGCCAGGAGGGGGATCACGGCCTTCCAGACCTTGACAGACTGTGGGTAGCTGAAACCAGGAAGAAGGGGGGAGGTTATGTTGTTTAAAAAAACATTAGAAGAAAGGATACATTCTGTTTTGCCCTGGGCATGTGTGGATTCTTCCCACAGCCGGATTTCTAGGAAATGTTTGGGGTGGAAAGTTCCATCCCAGCTGAAGGGAGCCTGGGCTGATCTGTGTGGCCCCACCAAGGGCGACTTCTGCACCCTAGCCCCTCACCTGGCAGCATGTAACTGACCAGACCCAGGTAGGCTCTGTCTCAGACAAGGAATGACTCTCCTGCCATTTGCACACCCCCAGTGACAGGGAACTCATTACCATAAGAAGCAGAAAGACCAACCTAGACAGCTTGCTCCCTAGAAAGTTTGGCGATATAGTTTGGCTCACACCCCACATATTCCCTTTGTTTCAGGCCCCCTCTCCTTTACATGTTGGTCCTGCTCTGGTCATGCTGTAAACATTTTCCAACTGATTTGAGAAGGAACTGAGAGAAGCGAGATTCACCCAAGTTCTCCTCCACTCCCATGTCAAGGAGTTCAAATGCTTCCTCACCAGGGCCAGCAGGAAAGCTCAGCCGCTCCTCCTCGCCTCCTCCTGCTCTGCAGGGATGCAACCCGCTGCCTGGCTGCTTTTGCCCCCCCTTCTGGCACACCCCACTCTCCAACCGCACCTACCAGCCAAAGAGCTGGACACTTTCATTTTAATCCCTCTTTAAAAAGTAAAGAAAAGTAAAGAAGAGGATATGGGAGGATGAAAGAAAGAGAGAGAGAGGGAGACTGGGCGGGGGGTGGGGGCAGGGGGCAGGGAGGAAGAAAAGCCGCATCCAGAGAAGCCCAGTAAAGTGCATTATTGATTCAGGACTCAGAAAATGCTTAGAGAGTAGGAAAAGCGTCCTGCTCTTTAAAAGCTTGTGCAAAGCCTAAGCCAGACTCATGCAGCCTTCCCAAAGAGGGCCTGCTCTGCTGACATGAATATTTTATCATGGAGGAAAAAAAATTGGCATGGAAGATTTAAATGCTGGGGAGGGGATGGAGGACGGGGTGTTCAGTGGCCCCCTCCTCCTCTCCAGGAGCAGCCCTTGGCTTCCCTCCCCGACAGCAGAACGATGGGGCCTTGGTGGTCCCAAAGAGGTCTGGGAACTGGGGGGGGGGAGCACCCACTGAAAGGGGAGGTTCTAAGAGGAGTGAGGTTGAGACCTTTGCCCTGCTGCCCCCAGCCCCCCAACCAGATGCTCTTTATAAACCGCCACAACCCTGCTGAGCCCCAGAGGCTGCTCCTCCCTGCCTTCTTTCTATTTTTCCTTCTTCAACTTCCACACTGAGTATTTTTATTGGCACCAGACACTGTGGTCCTGGTTTTTCCAGCGAAATTTCATTTCCTCTATCCACGACAACCCTGTGAGCTAAGGCACGACGCTGAAGTTTGTTTCTACAGTGACCGACGGGGGACAGAATAGCCAGGCCACACGGCCAATGTCATTTTGGTGAGCAAAAGGCAGAACTGGGGCTAGGAGCTCCAAACTCTGTGCTCGGTGGGAACCCTAGCATGCTGCCCCGCCTTCCTTATGGCGTCATTCCCGGGTTTAGGGCAATGGACGGGATTTTCGGGATTTTCGCACCATAGGTGTCTTCACAAACTTGTTAGGCATCTGGGCTCTGCTTCCTCTCCTGATGCCCTGCCCCAGCCCAGGTGCTTAGGATGGGGCTGCCCGTCTGGAGCTCCTCCCCTCCAGCATACGGCACCCAGATGGATGGGGACGGATGGGGATAGATGGGGAAGGATGGGGACGGCCAGTGCCAATAGCCACAAGCCGAGACCCTCCGAGGTTTCTCTCTTCTGGTCTCTGAGGAGTTAAGAAGCACTGTGGCAGAGGAGAGAGGAAGGACTCCTGGGCCTGCTCAGCCGGACAGGTGCACCCCTCTGCGCGGGAATCCTTGGGCGGGGGTGGGAGTGGTTAGGCTGAGCCAGCCACATGTCATTCATCTACTTATTCACTTCTTCACCCACTATTTCTGAATGTCCTGTGTGCAAAGTCATCATGGGGAAGCAGCGATCAGACCTGGCCGCTCATCAGAATTCTTGGAAGAGGAGGGTATGCAAATATTCCCAGGGCCTGAGGCCAGAGGTGCTGCTCCGGATTGAAAGCCAACCAACCAACCCACCAACCCCCTCCACAGGCACTCAGACACCTGGCCAGATTCTGGAGCTGGGTACAGCTGATCCGAAGAAGGGCACCGATTCTATGACATGAGCCCCGCTATCACCATCACCCCCATAGGTGAGGAGGGACCCGAGGCCCCCAGAGGCCAGGCAATGACTCAAGGTTGGGTAACCTGGGCACTTTGAGCCCTTACGAGAGCACCGAGCCCTCTGTGGTGACCCCAGAAAAGCTACCCGTAGCTTGGTCCCCACGAATGGCCCAGATGACACGCCTGGATGGAAACTGGTTAGGATGGTCAGGAAGCCTTCCATGGGGAGGTGGGATTTCCCGTGGGCCTGGAAGAAGGGTGGGCGAGGTATGGGCAGGTGGAGGAAGATTTACCTGGGCTGGAAGGGAGTGCCCTCCACCATGAGGCCAAGTGAAGGCCGGACAGGTTGTGCAGGATTTGCATGGGGAGAGATGCAGGGAGAGATGAGGCAATTCACTAGGTAGGGCAGGGGTCTGCTGGGGGGTATGGGGGTTTAGGGCAAAGGGGCAGCCTGGAGCCTGCATCTGTCTGGACATTTAGTAGCTGCCGGAAGGCCCTGACTCTGGCTGGCCAGCCTTCCTCCAGGAAGAAGGGTTAAGAACCTGGGAACAAAAGGCGAGGGACACGGAGGGGAGAGCTGGCATCGCACTGCCCCCCTGGGTGGGAGCAAGAGCGGAGCTCACCTGTGTCTCAGGCACAAGGATAGTTCTGAGAACAAACTCTCTCCCTCTCTGGCCTTTGAATTTCATCCAGTGCCATGCTGGGAAAGCCTGCAGTGCTGGTTCTCACACTTGGCTGTGCCGGGGAGCCCCCGGGAGCTTGATGGAGCCCCGGGGACGCTGCGGGGGCTGGGGCGCCCCTGCCTTCTCCACTCCCCGAGTCCCAGCTGTCCACCCTCCAGAAGGCCGCCACAGAGGTGAGGAGACAGGCACAGAATCGGGACCCCCCCCCTTCCTGATGTGGAGAGAGACCTTACAGTGGTTCTCAGGTGAGCCTCGCCTGGGGGCACCCCAGACCGGCCGCATCACACCCCCCACTCTCAGGCTGCGTTCAGTGCACTTCTCAGGAAGTGCCAGTGTGCAGCCAAGGTAGGGGCCACTGCTCCTGGGATCCTGCCAGGGGACAATTCTCCATGTGGGAGACACACTGGGCCCCAAGCCCTTCCTTCCTGCCCTCTCTGTGCCTGTCCCCCAGGCTGAGAGGCGGCCAGACATTTGGGGAACAGGGGTGGGAAGGGGCGGGCTGCCCGTGCCAGGCAGACGCCCCGGTGGAAGGCAGACGCCACACTCCCCCTCCCTGCAGCTCCCTCCCCCTTCTATTTTTAGGTCCATTACTGTCCATTGTTGGGTGTATTTCTTTTCCCAGTCTTTCCCCAGAAAAACAGCTCGGGTTCCTCCAGGCAAAACCATCTCGCCTTCCCCAGAGCTGGTGCGTGGGAGCACGCACGCTGCCAAATAGATATGATATAAGTGAGTTATCAAATAAGTGGATTAGCAGACTCGCCATGTCTCAAAGAGAGGGGGGGTTGGGGAACCGCCACCGTCACTCACTCCTCCCCAGCCCTCCCTCCTCGGGCTGGCAGGGTGTGCTGGGGGAGGAGAGGCGGACAGGGACAGTATGCTCGCCTAACGCAGAGGGCCACAGCACGCACGCGCACACAGATGAACACCGACTCAGTCCGTCCAGCGCTTTCTAACACACTCAGAGAGCCTCACGTCAGCTATAAATGGCCTGGTTAGCAGCTAAGGGCTGGGGCCAGGCAGCCAAGGTAGAAGTATCAAGCTCCTCTATTTCAATGCTGTGTGACTTTGGGAAAGTGCCTTAACCTCTCTGAACCTTGGGTTCCTTGTATTCAAAATGGGTATAAACTAGGGGCGCCTGGGTGGCTCAGAGGGTTAAGCCTCTGCCTTCAGCTCAGGTCATGATCTCAGGGTCCTGGGATCAAGTCCCACATCGGGCTCTCTGCTCGGCAAGGAGCCTGCTTCCCCCTCTTCCTCTGCCTGCCTCTCTGCCTATTTGTGATCTCTCTCTGTGTCAAATAAATAAATAAAATCTTTAAAGAAAATGGGTATAAACTAAAGGATCTACCATAAGACTTCTGTGAGGGTTCAAAGAGCTGTTTAGGTCGAGGGCTTGGTATACAGTAGGCATACAATAAGTGTAAGCTGTTGCTCCTCTGAGGAGAAAGAGGTAAAATCAAGGAAATCCTCAGATAATAGGAGCAGTTACAAGAAGACAAACACTGATTTTCCTGAGTGTAAGGATCCCCAGAGGGGCCCCAGGAGACACCTGGGGGACTCAGGGTAGTGTGGGAAGCCCCAGAAGTGTTCGCAACCATATGTGTGTGCATTGTGTGCGCGCGCGCGCGCGCGTGTGTGTGTGCGTGCACACGCACGCGCACTGTTCCTGAATGAGCCCCGTGAATCCCTACAGGCAGGAGCGCCTGCTCTGGGGTCTTGCTGTTGAGCTGTGGGTTCGTCTCCGGCTTTGCTTGTCCCCTGTGGGTCCTCCTGGGTGTCTGGGACGTGGCTGGGTTTTCCCCTTATCTCTCCCTCTCCCTTCCCCTCTCTGTCTCCCTCTCCAAGTTTAAAAGTCCCAAAGGCTAGAAACAGGACCGGGGAAGGCAGTAGGGTTCTGAGGGAGAGTGTGTAGGGAGGAAATCTCCACCCCAACACTTGCCTTGAGGTTCCCCAGCTCCCGGAAGCCAGTCTAGTGGGGGAGTCCAGTCCCCGGGAGTCCACACCTAGCTCAGTGCCAGCCCTAAAGCTGTGGGTGAGGATTTTCCATGATGCCTGCCTGGAGCGGGGACAGGGACAGAGACAGCGTGCCCTTTGGCCAACTGGCTTCTCCTACTGTCACCTGTCTCTTGATTTCCAGAGGGAGGGGACACCCCAAGAACTCCAAATGGGCACCACCATCCACGCGGTCTGGAGCAGAGGGAGGAGGCTTGAGGGAGCAGGGCAGGCCGCCTCTCCCCCTGGCCTCCTTTTCACCTTTGCCCAACAACAGACTCCACTGCGACCGAGGGGAAATGTCCTGGTCGTGTTTCATTTCCTTTTATTTCCCTGGTCGACACTTGGAGTCAAGTGGACAAATGACACGGGCAGAAGGAGGGAACAGGAATGAGGGACTGAGGGCTCCAAATGGTCCCTCAGCACCCCGGGCAAATGGCTGGGGGACAAGGATGCCAGATCGTTGTTGATGGGCTGAGTCCCTTAACAGTGGGGGGCGGGGAGGGCAGCCCTAGAGCATCCCCAGGTTTAGGTGCTGCAAAATTTCTGCAGGGGGAGAAAGGATGCATTTCCCTCACCTGCACAGCCACATCTCGGGATCCCGGGGCCCCTTCCAGTCCACCCCTCACAGCCCCACCCCGGCATGGAGCAGCACAGCTCATGGTCAGGCTGGGATGGGAGCCTTGGAGCCCCCGGTCTATGGAGAGCCGGCTCTGGGTGCAGCTGCATCGCCGGGGGCTCACCCAAGGGGCCCAGAGAGCAACTGCGCTAACCTCACATCACATCTACACTAACCCCCGCGGGCTGCAGGTGGCTTTCAGGCAGGCAGCCCACGTCCCCCACCAAATGCCATCACGTGAGGTCAAATCCTGGACACGGGTGCATAGACAGGGACCTGGGGTGAGATGCCTCATGTCCCCAGGGCTCTGGTCTACTCTTTCAGGAGAGCCCAAAACCTACGGTTGAGCCTCTTGGGTCTGCCGTCCCTCCCTAGGGGCCCGAGGAAGTCACTCTATCCTGTGGGGCCTCAGTTTCCCTCAGGTAGGAAATGGGGGGAGTTGGAGTCACCGGTGGTTTTGTATTGTGCTCACAGGAGCCCTGGCACTGCCTGGGGGGGAGGAGGCTCAGGGCCCCAGGTCGGGGGCAGAAGGACACCAGCAGCTCCAAGGAGCCCTAGTCCCACGGGAATATGCTCATAGGTATCGAGGTTCCTCTAATCTCTAAGACCCCTTCCAAACTGCATTCCCTACTTGAGATAAAGGATAATTAACAGTGGCATTTATGTGGTGGGACAAAGTGAGACCCAGGCTCTGGTGCCCTGCTGAGTGGGTCGGGGAGGGGGGTGGGTTGCCGGAGAAGCTAAAGAGGAGACACTCTGAGACTGGAGAGCATCACAGGGTGGCCCCCCCCTCCCATTATCCTCCTCTGAGCGTCAGAGCTAACAACTCAGCCTAAAAGCAAGGTCAGGAAAGAAAGAGGCACGGAGGAGGAAAGGAGGGAGGGGAGAGAAAGGGAGGGGGAGGGCATGAGCATTTAGGTTCCCCTCCTCTGGCTTCACCACAGCATCACATTAAATGCCCGGGATCTGAGTTCAAGCCCAGACTCTCCACTTAGTGCTGCGGTCTCAGCCCCCTCATCTGTAAAATGGGGAAAGTAGTATTTATCCTGTAGGGTGTTTTGGAGGATGTGACGGGACACCATGCATGGGATGCTCCGTGTTTCTCGGGAAAAGATGGAGAGCCCAGATGTCAACCCTCACATCGAGGGTCAATGGATTGTCCAGGAGGATGACAAGAACGTTTAATGGAGAAAGAAGAGTCTCTCTAATACACGGTGCTGGGGGAGCTAGCTACCCTCGTGCAAAAGAAGGAAGCTGGAGGCTTATTGTAAACTATATACCCAAATTAACTCAAAATGGATCAAAGATCTAGACATGAGGGTGAAAACTATAAAAGTCTAAGAAGAACACAGGGGGGTAAACATTCGTGACCTTGGATTTTGCAATGGTTTCTTTGATACGACACCCAAAGCACAAGCAACAAAAGGAAAACATTGATCAACTAGATTTCACTAAAGTAAAAAAATTGTGTATTAAAGGACACAATCAAGAGAGTGAAAAGACTAACGGTCGAGTGGGGGAAATATTTGAAAATCATATATCTGATAAGGATCTAGCACCTAGCATATGTCAAGGTCATGTACAAATCAACAACAAAAAGACAACCCCATGAAAAAATGGGCAAAAGACATGAATACACATTTCTCCATAGACGATGCACAAGTGGTCAGTAAGCCAGGATACCCAGCATCACAAGTCACCAGAGAAAAGCAAATCAGAACCATATGGGAAGCCACTTCACTCCCACTAGTTTGGTCATAATAATAAAAAACAAAAATGGGAAATATGCAGTGCTGACGAGGATGTGGAGAAATCAGAACCATGTCTCATGCTGGTGGGAATGGAGAGTGGTGTGGCTACCATGGACAGCAGTCTGGTAGTCCTCAAAAACTTAAATATGGAAATATCATACGGCCCAGCAATTCCACTCCTAGGTATGCCCCAGAGCAATGTCCACACCAGAATTGTACACATATGGACATGGCGGCATTTTTCATAACAGCCCCAAAGTAAAAGCAACCCAAATGTCCATTGACTGGTGCACGGATGCAGAAATGCGTTCTAGCCACATGATGGAGTAGTCCGAGAACGTGATGTTAAGTGAAAGAAGCCAGGCACATGTTGTATGATCCCATTTACATGAAGGGTCTGGGATAAGTAAATCCATAGAGACAGGAAGCTGACTCGTGGTTGCCAGGGGCTGGGGGGGAGGGCGGCTGGGGAGCGACCGCGAATGGAGACAAGGATTTCCTTTTGGGGTAATGAGAAATGTCTCCAAACTACGTAGAAGTAGTGGTCGTACAACATTCTAGTGTATGAATTGCTCTGAAACCGGATCCCTAAAAATAGTTAAAAGGGCAGATGTTATGTTCTGTATATTTTACTGCAATAAAAACTATTAATGGTTCATTTCATGTAATGTGAATTTCACCTCAATCTAAAAATTTTTTTGAATTCTTTTAAAAATGGCTTCACCAAAAGGAAAAGGAAAAAAAAAAAACGTTAACCACGTGAGGTGATGGATGTTCACTAAGTTTATTGTGGTGATCATTTTGTAATATCTACATATATCAAATTGTTACATTGTATACCTAAAACGAATACAGTGTTATACATGATTATATCTCAATTAAAAAAATTAGAAAACTGGAAGGAAATTCTGTGATATTTTTCGTGCTCATCTTTTCTTTGTTTTGATTTTCATTTATGAGAATACTATAATAAAGGAGTCTGAACTTGAAAAGAAATGTCACAGGGGCGCCTGGGTGGCTCAGTTGGTTAAGCAACTGCCTTTGGCTCAGGTCATGATCCTGGAGACTCGGGATCGAGTCCCACATCGGGCTCCCTGCTCGGCGGGAGGCCTGCTTCTCCCTCTCTCACTCCCCCTGCTTGTGTTCCCTCTCTGGCTGTGTTTTTCTGTCAAATAAATAAAATCTTTAAAAAAAAAGAAAAGAAAAAAAAGGTCTAGCGCTATGCCACGGCACCATCCATGTTGCTCTGGGACCATTTGTTTGTGACCAAAGCTGAACCCTAGACTAGATTTCTCCAAACTCCCAGAATCTACTGGGCCATCCTAGGCACACCGCATCGTGACACAGTGGGGGAAACTGAGGCTAAGCGGCTTGGTCTGTGTGCCAGCAATAAGAAGACCGTGCAGAACCTGGGACCACCCCGCTCCCCTCTGGTGCTCGTTCTGCTCTCGCACGCTGCCGCTGCCCCCCGCCAACAGTTTCTGTGTGCTCAGGGAATTAGAAACACATTTTCATGTATTTAAGCAAATCTGCTGCTGAGGAAAAACAGATCAGAACCTGCAAAGCAAAGCGGAGCAGAACTGGCTTCCACATCATCTGCCGCTTCCTAGTTTCCTCGGCACTGGGTGCCCCACGTGCTCGTGGGCCGGATGGACTCTGGCCAGGTCTGAGGCCGGGGAGCCTGGGCCATGGGGACTGTGGGATGGGAATGGAGCTTTGCAGCCGGGGTCCCGGTCCTGGGGTGGCTAGGGCTGCGAGGTGAGAGGCCCCGCTCCTTTGAGCCTGCTACTCTCCGTGCCAGCCCCCCTGTTCCCCTCCCCCCCTCGCTCCCACCACATCCTTGGCCCAACCACCCCCTGCCCCCAACACTAGGAGCTGGAGAGAAGGCTGAATCCCAGCTCCACCACTGAGTGGCCCCAGGGAAGATCTGGTCTCTCCATTCATCTGTGGGATGATCCAGTAAACACCCCACCCCATAGAATTACTGGGAGGGGGGTAGATGGGATGAGGGGGTGACATGGCTTGTCCCCTCCCAGGTATCCACACACTCCCCGCTCATTCCCCGAACCCCCCCGTCCCCAACCCATGACCTTGCACATGTCATTCTCTTTGCACCAGCTGTCACTCTCTGAGTCCCTCTGACCCTCCACCTCCACCCCAGGCCCCCATCTCTGAACTCCTGCAGTGCACACGGACCCGACCTCCCGTTCCGTGCCTGGTCAACAGCATCGCCTTCTATCTGTTAGATTCCATTGTCATTCCTTTTGTCTCTCCAGCTAAGTTCTGGGATGGGAAAAGAAAATCCCTTTTTTGGAACATGCATTCTGTTCCAGCCGCCCAGCTGAGGGCTCTCTGAGGCTTATCTCATCTCATTCGTCAGCCTTCCTCTTAGCCTGTGGCTGCTGTCATCCCAATGATCAGATGAGAAAATCGAGCCTTGGAGTACAAGGGACTAAGCCAAAGTCACACAACCCAGAAGGACGGGATAACTGCAGCTCGCATCTGCCCCTTCCTAGATCCCAGATTCTCACCCACAGCGGGGGATAGCCTGCCTGTTCATCTGTCCATCCCTTCCTCCCCGCACGTGGGATTTGAGGCAGCTGGTGATAATACATACGCGATGAAGGAGAAACATGAGAACATATTAAAAAACCAAGGCTGGGGAGTTTAGAGATGGAAGAGGAAGATGAGCCTGGGGAGGGCAGGGATGTGTACGCTGGAAAGTTCTAGAACTTCCGATGCTCTTCGGAAAGCTGCCGCCCTCAGGCTCTTGCCCCTCCCCACTGCACTCCAGTCGTACTGCGCCCACCATCCATGGGGTGTCTGGACCGAAAGCCATTCCCTTAAGAAAAGTAAGGGGCAAGGATCTCACGCATGTGGGCGCTGACCTCCCAGCAGCGCAGCCCCCAGCCTGTCACTCATCTGCTCCCCAGGAAGGAGACTTCATCGTGCAACAAGATGTCATGCATGGAACTATTCTTGTCCCAAGCTGGGCCCTGCCTCAGGCATTTCATCAGAATGAGCTGCCTTAACTAAGAATTGGGTGAAGCTCAGGTTCCAAAGTTGCTTCCTACTTAAGGACAGAGCTGTGCAGACCTCCTCTTGTCATCCGATCGCCAATCTCACAAACCAGGAGCTCCAGTGGAGACAAGCGGGAGCTTCTGGGGCTTCCTCTGCCCTGACCGAAACCCTAGTTCTTCCTGTAAGACTCAGTTCTAATCTCTCCTCCTCTGAGCAGTCTTCCTGGATCACACCTACCTTCCACTCACCCAACCATTTGTTCATTAAACATTAACCTAGCACTTATTGGGGGTGGAAAGATGAGACAGCTCTACTTCTGGGGAGCTCCCAGTCTGAGGCAAAAGCAAACACCAGGAGTATAATAGCCTGCATGAATGAGCATCAACCTCATCTCAGGGGCTGTGCAACCGACAGTCGTGTCTGCATATCCTTTTAATAGCAGCAATTTGAGGAAGTAAGGCTCAGAGAGGGTAAGCCTTATGGCAAAGGCCACATAGCATGGGGTTCTAACCTCATTCTCTCTGCCCCGAGGCCCCAAGCCCTAAACCGTCAGGCCAACGTCAGTGAGCATGACGACAGGGATGTGACCAAATGGGGGCCTTCTACCTACCCACGTTCGGGAATCAGGGAAAACCTCCTGGAGGAGGTGGGGTCCAACCTGAACCTTGAAAACCAAGCTAGGGTTTTCCAGGTAAATGTGGAAGCTTTGGAAATGAAGGAAGCAAGGGAAGACATTCCGGTGGAGGAGGTGGCCCAGGCAAGTGCACGGAGTTGAGAATCATGGCAGGCTGGGCAGAGTCAGCCGGAGAGACGTGTCTTCACTCTTTGGGGGCTCCCACCGCATCATCTCTGTCTCCCCAGCACCTTGTTAAGTAGTGTATGTCGGTAATGTCTGCCGTGCTCAATCTTTGAGGAGAGGAGGGGATGGGGACGAGTTGTTCCACATGCTCTCCCCTAAGGGCTTGGGGACCAGGAACACAGATGGGAAAGAGGCCCGAGTCAGTGGGCTGTCAGCTTGGGGCAGCTTGGTGGGAACATTTCGTGAACTTTGAGGTCTGGCTGGAGGCAGGACATCCATGACCTTGATTCTACATATGGTATTCAATGTCACAGTGAGGAGGGGCTCAAGGACCCACCTGCCATCTGCCTTAATCCGCCCAACAGTCCCCTTGGTGGAAGGATTAGGCCATGTGCTCTGCCTCTGGGTAAGCTGAGGCACAGAGGAGGTAAAGCAGGTGCTTGAGGAAAAAGGGTAATCAAAGACACACCTTCATGGCCTTTTCTTGGTTTCCCTGCCAAGCCCAAGACCAAAGCTCCTGTGCACGTACCGTCTCCTTGAATAAAAAGTTTACATTCATCTATTTCAAAATCAAGAGGATGAAGATTGGATTAACGATCATATCAAAGCTTGGCGTGAGGACAGAACTCAGCCTCTTCAAGCATTTCTAGATATTCCGTGGGAAGCATTTCCTTCTCCCAGGAAGTTGGTGGGGTGGAAAAGGGAGCCCACGATCACCCCTCCATTACAGATAAGGAAACTGAGGTTCAGAGAATCTAAATGACCCCAGAATGGCAGAACTGGGATGGGAGCTCGGGTCCCCAGGCCTGTGGCTCTAGACAGGATGCCCACAGCCTCTCTTTGGAAGATTCCAGAGGGTCTCAGGGACGTCAGCTCCCAGCTCCAGCCCTTACTCCTGGGCTTCCCGCTCCTCACCGTCTCCTTCGACAGGGACTCACCGAGTCACCCGCAAGGATCTCCCGGGAACATCAGCCATGGTTTGCCCACACCACCAGCACTAACACACTCGGACCACACCCCAGTGTCTGAATCATCTGGATCTCTTGTTCAAATGCAGTTCTGGGCTCAGCAGGCTGGGGCAGGGCCTGGGAGTCTGCATTTTTAAAAAAGACTTTATTTATTTATTTGACAGAGAAAGAGATCACAAATAGGCAGAGAGGCAGGCAGAGAAAGAGGGGGAAGCAGGCTCCCTGCCGAACAGAGAGCCTGATGCGGGCCTCGATCCCAGGACCCTGAGATATGACCTAAGGCGAAGGCAGAGGCTTAACCCACTGAGCTACCTAGGTGCCTGGGATTCTGCATTTTTATAATAAGGTGAGTCCAAGGATTGCACTTTAGGTAGTAAGTGGGAACCTGTAGGATCGCTCTAAACACCATCTTCCCAGGCTGTGGCCAGCATCCCACCCCCTCTCTCTTTCCCACCATCCCCCTTCCTCACCATCTCTCTCTTTAGGATGAGCTTTTGTCTCCAGAGGCACAAGGAGAGGGTTTGGGGGCACTGTGGGCTGCTGCTCCCCTCCCCCAAGAACACAGGGGTTGAGAAGCCTCAGTGGGCGCCGCCTTTCCTGCGCCCTGGGCCTACTGGGTGGCCGGGCTGGCCCTCTCGGTCTGGGCCCCGAATGGAGGTGGAGGGCTGCCCGTCCTCTCTGCAGTCCTCATTGAAATTTTGCCCTTGCCCTCGGATCCTTGGTCGAGAACTCATCCCTATTAATTCTCATTGTGCATTTAGAGCCAATAGGTTTTTATTTATTCATTTATCTTGGTCTTCTCTCCCCTCCCCTGCCTTCCCGGGCTGGAATTTACAATTCAGGTCTCAGGTGGCCTTGTGGAAGGACAGGGAGCCTGGTGGGAGGGAGGGTCTGCACCCTGAACCCCCAAAATGGTGGCTTCCTGGTGGCCCCCTGTGCAGCCTGAGGGTGCTCAGGGCTCACACGCCCGTTGACCGGACGTGGGGACAGGTGGCGCAAGGACCCACTGGGCACCGGCCAAGCTCGCGGGCAGTGGGCAGCTGGCTGTCATTAGGGCGCCCCCTGGTGGTTCATGCCCCCAGCCATGCCTGCAGGAGTCTGAACTCCCTGACCATGCAGGGCAGGCCTGCTGCCCAGAGACTGGAAATACAGGGCGTGGCATCCTGGAGACTGGACAGAGGCAGAGGAAAAAAAGCCAGGGACACTGCTGAGGGCACCCTAACAATAATAATAAGCATATAACACACCTACTGCACATTGAGTACCTACTGTGGCCAGGTCACTCCCCCTGGCCGCCCCCTGCCTCGCATGCAGGATTATCTCTTCTTTCCAGGGTAGGAAACTGAAGCCCAGAGAGGGGAGGCTGAGCCACCTGGTGGGGGGCGGGGCACAGGCTGCCTGCCGCCTCCTAAACTTAGTGACCTTGGCGGGATTTAGGCAACCCCTTCTAATCCCTAAAACAGGATTAGAACAGTACCCACTCAGAGCATCCCAGAGATGATTAAATGAGACACACAGGACCTGCTCAGGGGAGGTGGCACAGGGGGTTGAGTCTATCTGGATGTGACTCCCCCCCTCTCCTCCGCCAACCTGCTCCCTGCAGAAGCCAGCTCCCCTCCACCTGCCAGGCCAAGTCCCCATTCTTGTTGGCTGCACATCTGTAATCAAAGGCAGAGTGGGATGGCAGCCTGTGATGAAATATTTAAGCCCATCAGACCGGTGTGGAGACACTGAAGACCCACCTGTGTGCAAGATGTTGGAGACACTGCTTTTCCTGTCCCATCTTCCCAGGAGAGAAGGAGAAGGGATGGTAGCTCTCCCAGACCCCAGCGCTCAGTGATACCTGCCTGGGCTCAGGTGGGGCAGTATTTGGATTGTGGGGCGGGGTGGGGGCGACCACCCCACCCAGGCGGCGGCACTGGGTCCTCCCTGAGGGAGTGGGGGCAGGGCAGATGTCCAGAGCTAAGGGCATCGTGAGTCAGCTTTGGCCAGGAGAGGGCCTCAGACCTGCATGTGATGGTTTCTATCCCTCAAGCCCTTGACCAGAAGCCGGTCTGGTGAATTATGATTTAGCTGCCCTGTCCCACACCCTTCCCCCCAGCACATTAAGGCAGTAATGAATATTTAAGAGAAGAAATACAGTCAAGACTCTAACATGAGAGGTAGAAGTTGACTCTGTTTGGGAAGTGCGTGGAAAAGTCTCGCGTGATCTGGGCTGGGGTGTCCTCCTGATGACAGGCCCAGAACTGGGCTCCACTGCCCCCCAACCTGGTCTTGCCTCTGACCCTCAGGAGATGACCCCCTTGCTCATCCTGGAGCCGGCGAGGCCCTGGGATCCCCAGTGCAGTGGTCCCCATGAGCTATCCAGCAACCCGCCCTCCCAGCCCTATGTTGCCTTCTTCCCCTCCCCCCCACCCTCTCCAGCTGGCTCCCTGGGCCCCGCCACCACCCACAGTGACAGCCTCACTGTGGACAGACCGCATGGGAAGCTAATTTCCCGGGCTGGCTGCTCTGGGATAGGAATGCCCTTCCCCGTGGGACTGAGGCGTCCTCAGGAGCCCACCGGGGAGACCTGCTCACTCCAGCCATAAGTCCAGAGACCCAGATGCTCCCTCAGGGACTCAAGGACACACAGAGGCAGCAGCCACCCCAAAGATGACGATGAGCCCCTCCCATCGGCTCCTGCAGCCTGCTGCCCGGCCCAGCCTCCTGCCAGGCACGGGAGGGGGTGGAGAGCTAAAGCACTGCCAGGGGGCAAGGCCCCTCTCAGCAGACAGCTTAGCTCAGTGACTTCGGAGCAAGATCCTTGAATCACAGCTTTACCACTTCCTGGTGTGACTTTGAGCCTCAGTTTCTCCATCTGCACAACAGGAATGACAACAGCTAACATCTGCGGGGCATTTGCTCTATGCCAGGTCCTACTCAGCATTTTACGTGTAAGAATCAGCTCACTTGCCCCTACAGTGCCCATCTTACAGACGATGGAAGAGAGGCCCAGAGATGCCCCTGGTTCAGAGCCCATGCCCTAAAATTCCTCCTTCATACAGCAGAGAGTCAGCCTGGCTGAGCCAACGGGAGGACTTGCATAGCAAGTCTTAGCCCCCACACCAGGAGCTCCCCTGAATGGTCCCTGCTATTATTCCCGCTGTTGCTGTTGCTAACACTGAGGACCGAAGTACTCCATGGCTCTATGGCCCCATCCTTCTCTAAATAAGAGCTCAAATGACAACACCTGAACAGCTGCTGTCCCTCTGACTTAACCAGTGACTGCTGCCACTCCCCACGGGATGGGACTGAAAAGAGAACCAGCCGCCCTGTCTATCCCGGTCTGACTCTCTCCTTCCACCCTATGGGTCCCCTCTGTACTTTCATCAGACCTTCCCCCCCGGAGTTCCAGCTCGGTGCGTGGCATACGCTGGCCCGGCAAGGCCGCCTGCTGGATTGGATCAGGCGGGACAGGACACGGTACCGCAGAGGGGATGAACAGAGCGCAACACTGCGAAGAGTACCCTGCTCCTTCGCCCAGGATGCTGACCTCCTGACAGTGGACGTGGGGCTTGTCTGACTGCCCAGGAACCATCACCACTATGGTCTTCCCAAGAGAAAACGATCTGGTGGCCAGCTGGTCAAGAAGGTACCCACCCTAGAGTATGACATCACATGACCACACAGCCCTGGGAGTGGCCTTTCCTTTGGCAGTTTTCCAAGGTGGGACGGCCATCTGCTCCCAATGCAAGATGCAGGAAAGCCAACCTTGCATCTGGTCCTCCCATTCTGCTCACCCATCACCAGAGTCTGTCCCGGACCCCTCCCCCTTGGCTGAGACAGAACAGGGGGCTGACTTACATGGGAGCAGA
Organism: Spilogale gracilis; assembly: GCA_004023965.1. NCBI lineage: Eukaryota > Metazoa > Chordata > Mammalia > Carnivora > Mephitidae > Spilogale > Spilogale gracilis. The sequence continues at coordinate 33,484 of PITA01011174.1, read as the reverse complement.
ATCTCTCAGGGGGGTCTCCGCACGTGATGCCGGAGGGCTCCACCTTCACCTTGACGTAGTCCTTGAGCCGCATCACCTTGGGCTGGCAGGCGTAGAACTCCCAGGTGGGGCCCTCATCCGTGGTCACCCAGGATTTGCAGATGTCGTAGTCCCCAGAGGCCAGTGGGAGGCAGTGCAGGAAAAGTGCAAGCAGGTGCAGCATGGCGGCGCAGTCCGCAGGGGCGTGGCCCAGAGAGGCCCTGGAGAGGCAGCGACGGGGTCAGGCGGGACTCTGGGCCTCAGCATGGAAGTGCCCCATCTACCAGGCAACGGCGGGCCGGATGTCGCCAAGAGCAAGGAACTTGTTTCTTCCCAAAGGCCGATTCGGAAAACTCAGAGCCAGCGTTTCTCAGACTGCTGATGGGCGGATGAAAAGTTGCCCGTAACTTCGTGTCCTCCTAACCTTGGCATCACACCTCTCCCAGAGGCGAATCTGATCAAATCAGGCAGGCTCTCAAATTGTGACAGTGGATGGAAATGGGATAGGGAGCAAATCCTCGGGGATCTGGCATGAGGCCGGATCAGACTGCTTTTAATTTTTGTCCTTCCAATCAATCCAGGTCTTTAAAGGGCCCTTAATGTGTGATGTGCTCAACGCAACTGCAAAACAACCCTCCAGCCTGTGTTGTAAAGATAAAATAAAATCAGGATGTGTGCGTGTTAGCTGGAACCATGTCCCCTCCACAGGACTGGACTGGCATCTCAGACCAATAAAAGAGATTTTTTTCATATGGGCTCAAAGTGACAACAATTGTGTGGCTGGAGTACAACAGAAAGAAGCGGCTGCGGTTTTTAACTGGGGAGAAGCTTCTTTGGCTCTGCTTTGTGGGGACAGGCACTAATGGGGGCCAGCTGACCTTGGCTGGTAGCCATCGGCAACTTATTATGAAGTTTCTGACACTCCAGCTCTCAATCCATCCAGGTACCCGGGGGCTGGCTTGTGTTTCATTGTAAGAGGGGAGGAGAGAGAGCTCATTAGCAACAACACCTGCAACAAATTAAAAAGAGAAGGGGGGCAATAAAGATGCATAAGAATAAAAGCTCTCCGGCAAAATGTGCAAAAAAAAAATGAGGCTGCATTAGCAAGGTCTCCCGAGAAAACTGGGTTATTTTTATTAATATCAGAGTTGCACATTTGGAAATTGGACACATTATTTAAAAAGAGGATTTGCTTTCCCCCCTCTTTTCTGGGGGTGTTAGGGCAACAGAAGTGCCCTTGCTTGGGGTCCCCGACTTCCCAAAACATGCTCAAGGGTCAAGATGGAGTGGTGGCTTTAAATATCGTGACCCACGAGTCAAAATGTCAAAGCTGTTATCATGAGTGTAGACAAGCTTGTACAGATCCAAGTGTGCACCAACGAGTAAGAACCAGGTGCTGAGAAATCTCCCCCCTAATTCTGCAGTGGTCAACTGAATCGTCAAGGCTAAGAAACTAGGGAGAGTGAATTCTTCTGCAGAAGTGATGGTGGCTTGTCATGTTAGATTTTCTGATCAAGGCCAAAGTTTGCAATCATCTCTGAAGGGTGTGTTTAGACGTGAGTCACTATTACGATTATTGATTTACTATTTTAAGCTACTGATAATTATTTAGGAGCCCAAAGAACTATAACGAAGACAAATGTTACATTGCAGAAAACACAAGTCCAGTAACGTGGTGTGTTCCCAGACGTTGGGTACATCACCAGGAGAATCTGAGTCTGGCCAGTGTGGGATCCTGGCCAAGAATACTAGCCAATAGGGCAAAGGTTACTCAATGAGTCACAGCAGAAGCACCTGCGTTATTAATTATTCTGGTTATTAGACCTGTGATCATTGCCTCTTCGTCCCCAGACTGCTTCGGAACTGGTGCTAACCTCAGCACGACTCTCACCTACCACCCCCCAGGGCCACACCGCACACGGAGGAGTCCCCGAAGAGTTAATCACTTTGCCACGAAACCCCATTCTCCGCCCAGACACAAACACGCTGCTGCCAAAAATGACAAACTGGGGAGGGGGACATCATCCAGAGGGGTTGGTGGCTCACCTGGGTTCCCCACAAAAACCCCCAGCCAGTGCCCCATGCTCCTGGTGGGCCATGGAAATCATAAATCAGAATTAAGGCCGCCCCTGCCCCTCTCCCTGGCTGAAGGGCTCTAGATGGAGATGAATGAGAAGCCAAGGGGGGGACCACACTTCCACGGCTCACCTCTGGCTGTTTAAAGAGAAACCTGTTATGGAACCTGCGTGGCCTTGAATGCGCGCCTTGCTAGAAACTCTCAGAAAGAACCCGCCTGGCGACTATTTTTACAACCTGAGAAAATGTCGTAAAAATAAAATAGCGCGGCCGGCAAAGGTTTGGATGCCTCTACCGAAGAAGCTTCGAGCTGCCCAGAAAACAGCACGTCCCTAATTAATTCTTCCAGCCCAGGACTCCCAACTGCTCACTAACAGGTACGGAGCTCCTGGCGGGAGGCGACACCAGGGTGCTGGCTGCTGGCTTCCTTCATCTGCAGGACTGGTCGCTGCTCAGGACTGTGTGTCCCCCCTGTCCCCCACCCCCAGCCACACCAGCACAGGGAGGCAGCGAGGCCTGGAGGCCAGGAGGCCAGGAAGTGCAGAGCAACCAGAAAATCTATTAAATGCTTTGCAGTTCTTTTGGATTAAATGCTGGGCATTCCCTGGAAAATGGGGCGGTGGGGGGTGGGTGGGGGGGCAAACAACAACCCAATCTACTGGGGGCAGGGTAACAAATGCGTTTACAACTAGT
>PITA01011174.1:0-30597 GCA_004023965.1 Spilogale gracilis | reverse complement strand
GAGGTTGTATCCCGGTGGATCGTTTTCTCCTTGGAAAATAAATCTTCACCTGATATTATTAAGAAACTGCAGCTCCCAGAAACAAATAGAATCAATGCGTTTTATTTCTTTTAAGAGTCCTCAGGAACCGAGGGGGGCTGATAGCCAGGGTATTAAAACCCGAAAATTAGATTTTACCAGGATTTCTGAACTCCGATTTCTCTGTCTTATTGAATTAGCGCCTCTCGGAGCTGGCTGGGTTTGGAGCAGGCTCCTCCGGGAGTTGCCTGCTGCGCCCTCGCCTCGTGGGAAACTTGGCGCTGTGGGCGTGGGGCCCCCCCGAGGGCAATGGAAGAGGGGTACCAGGGGCTGCCCACCCGGAGGTTCCTTCTCCCTTTCCACTGGGGCAGCGGGCCGGAGTGAAATCTGCCTTCAAAGGGGTGGTGCCCGAGGGCTAGGAAAGAAAGGGGAGCCCGCTGCAGCCGGGTCACCTTCTTGCCCTCCACCCCAGGCCGGGTCCTCGGGGGTGCTCCGGGCACCGCTGGCTTGGCTAGCATCCTGCTACCCGCGGCTCGGGTGCCCCCCCCCCAGCCCTGGAACAGGGGCCCTCTCATTTCCCGGCGCCCTCCACCGCCAAGCCGGCGGGGTAGCCCCGGAAAGTTGAGGCCTGGGGGTGGGGCGCGAGAAGGAGGCCTCAGCTCAGCTGGGGGTGGTGGTCGGTCCTAGGTGGGCCGAGGGGTCGGGGTGGAGTCCGAGCTTCGGGTGGGCTGTACAGGGTCGTGCATCGCACAGGGGCGTGCCCCCAGTCCCACAGCTGTGTTCTGTCTTTCCCAAGTTGAGTGCAAGCCCGGCAGCAATTAATAAGCACGCCTTTAATAAAGGCCGCGCCGGCACCGAGGGTGCCCCCTCGGTGTTGGCACCGCCTCCCTCAATTTAGAAGACACCGAGCAAAGCGCCCGGGAATTAGTTGCCTCCTTTTACCCTGCGCCGCTTCCAGCAGCGCCCCTGCCTCCGCCGCCCCCCGCCCGGGCCGGCAACTTACTCCGAGCGGGCGGACCCCGCGAGCCCACGGTCCTCTTCCCGCCTTCCCGCTGCCTCTGCTCCCCCCGTCTGCGCGCCGCCCTGTTCCAGGTTCCACTCCACACGTCCCCACGCCGGTCCCTGCTCATCCCCCTCCTCCATGAGCCCACCCCTCCACCGCACGGAGAGAAGTTTCCAGCCTGGCTGGCCAAGAGTTTCTCTGTGCAACTCACACAGACCCAGTTTTCAGGGAGATGGGAAGGGGATGCGAGGAAAGGGGGGTGGTGGCTGTGGATGGTGATGATTCAGTTGGGGTGGAGGAGTAGCGCGAGAGAAGGGTTAATCTCCTTTTCACAAACACATGCACGCATTCTTGCAACATCTATCGCCACCACACACACACACACACACACACACACACACACACACACACACACACATATGCGCGCCCGCGCGCCCGCGCGCGCACACACACGCTCACACACACGATGGAAAAAGACCCTGGTAGGAAAAAGCCAGCCGGAAAGACAAGCTTTTCCTTTAAGATGCTGCCACAAATGCACACTCACACACCCCTCTCGGGCGACTCCAGTCCTCCGCTAGTAACAGCAGCCACGGAATAACTTTTGCATCCGAGCCTCTGCTGGGCCGCTTTAAGTGGCTCCCGAGCCCCGGGGAAGCTTGCACGGTCACCCAAGCCCTTTAAAAATGAAACCAGGCTGGCAAAGCTGCAGCCGCTCTCCCCCCGCGCGCCCGCCGGCGCTCCCCGCCAGCCTTACCCCGGCTCGGAGCAGCTTCCCGGAGCGCAGACCCGGGAGGCCGAGGACCGCCGCCCGCGGGCGCTCCGCCTGCCCTGGCCGGCGCTGGGTGGGGGCGCGGGCCGGAGGGCTGCGAGCCGCCGCTCCTCGCCGCGCCGCTCCCGCTTGCCGCTGTGGCCGCCGCCGCCGCGGCCGTCAGATCGGGGCTGGGGAGCCCTCCGGCCGCCGGGGGGGCCGCCCGCAGCCGTCCCAGAGACGCGGGCCGGGGGAGGGGGCCGCCCGCGCCGCCCGCATCGCCCGCCCCGGGCCGGGCGGGAGGTCGCCTCTAACAAGTGCAAACTTTTTGGGCCCCCTGGGCGGCTCGAAGAAGACTGGCGCGCGGGCACCGGGCAGCCCCCGGCCCGGGTGGGCTTCGCGGCTGCTCGTCGGGGCGCCGGGGCATCCCCCCGGCGCGGCGCGGGCCAGATGGCTGGGCGCTTCACCGCCCCCCTGCACTCCGCTCCAAGTTAATGCCGAGGCTAAATCCTCTTGCCATCTCTCACGATCACCATCGGGGCTTTTATCTCTCGGTCTGATCCGGGCTGCGTAACTTCCTCTGTGTGGCTTTAACACACCATCCCACCACGGAGCAACGGTCTTCTTAAAGGTGCAGGAAGGAAATACTGCAAGACTCGGGGGACGCGCCACGGCCCGGGGAGGGGCGCCGCCAGCAGGGGCGTCCCGGCGGGCTCAAGGCCAGGGTGGCCCCAGCAGGCGGCCGCGGGAGCGAGCCTGCTCTGGGGGGTCGCTGCCTAAACATCTCCTCCGGGCTCAGGGTCTGGCGGGTCCGTGCGCGCAGAGCGCATCCTCAGCCGGCCCGGGTCAGGCGCCGCGGGGCTGCGGCTTCCTTTTCCAAAACCCTGGGGCCTGACGGGGTGCCAGCGCCCAGGGGTGTGGGGGCTGCCCCATCGGCACCGGGGAGGGGGCCAAGTGAGTCAGTCCACCCACCCCCAACAGCCAAGGGCTCAAGCCTGCCGCTCTGACTCCCTCTGTGAAGTGCTGCCACCCAGAAGGCCCCAAGCAGTGGGTAAAAGGGTGGGTGGGTGGATTTGGGGAGATGGGGAGGGGGAGCGATCTGAGCGCACAACCAGAGCCTGAATACCAGCTGACACATCGCCGCCTCCACCCTGATGGGCCCTGCTTTTGATGAAGCCAAGCCAGCTCGGGAGGGAGTGCAGAGTAGGGGGGCAGGAGGGGCCTCACTCCTGGGGAGTGAGGGAGGGGAGAGGAAGGACTCCTGCAGGGGGCTGGGGCAGAGGCCAAGGAGTTGGCAAAGCTGGGCTGCCCTGGGTTCTTGAGCCCCCCTGGAGGTTTCCTGCCAGTGCTGTCTCCCAGGGCTGTGCAGAGAGCTTCCTCCATCTTCCAGGGGGCACATGTGGATTTCAGGGGCTCCTGGCCTTCTCCCCCCGTGCGTGCTCACTGCAGTGCTCCGCCAGCCAGCCCAGCCATTTGGATGCATTGAGAACAAAGAGCCTAAGGACAGAGAGGAAGAGGGACCGGTCCAAGGTCACAGAGGGTGTCAGGAACAGGAGCAAGATGGGGCACCTCAGTGCCCCACCACTCTCCTCCTCTTACCTCTACCTTGACCCTTCCCTGCTGTTGGCTCCCCCCCGTAGCTTGGAGAGGGGTGGTACAGCTGAAAACCATTCCGGCTATTGTCACAAAGCAGGCAGATGATGCAGAATTAGAGATTGTTGTCTGCTTTAATAATAATAACAGTAGCGATAATTTAACCTTCATTGAACACCTGTTTTATGCTAGGCTTCATGCAAACCAGTTCATGTATACCTGCCACCGATTCTTCCCAATGGAACCGTGACTTAACTCCTATTAGCAAAGTCTCAAGTTAGAGATGAAGCTTAGGGATGGTAAGTAACTTCCCCAAGGTCACACAGCTAAGGAAGATTCTGGCCTGGGAGGCAGGGCTCTCTGGCTCCCAGGTGGTACTCTGCCACTGCCTGGCTTACTGGTTAACTTGGGGCACAGCATAGGTTACTTTGGGGCCTCAGTTTACCCATTTGTGAGATGTGAATCTTCCCTTTTCCAAGGAAGGGTCACACCAAGGCCTTCGAGTGTCTCCCCCTTTACCTGCTCTCAGATCCCTCTCGCTGGAGAGGGGCTCAATCCACAAAGCTGTCTCAAGGGCTGATCCATGCCAGCCCTCGTCACCTGCTCCCTGACCTCAAAGCATCCGGTAGGAGGAGCCCCCTTAGAGCTGCAGAACAGATCTCAGCAATTTGATTTTCAAGCACCAGGCCTGCAGGCAGCAGTGAAGGGCTCAGTGTGGGGCTTCTGTGTAGGCAGGGTGAGTGATGACCCACGTAGGGCTTCAGCCTGCTGTCGCCCCCACGCAGGGTCATCAATTCCCTGGAAACGCCCTGCTCCTGCATCACTGTCGACACGGGATGCTATCAGGAACCGCCAACGAGATGTGGAGGTTGTGGGTCATCTAAATACAGTGGAGGGACCCGGGGTGTGTCCTCGTCTTCTGCTTTAGGGGACCCACATGCAAAAGCTCTGGGCCACTGGAAACAGTGTTTATGCCTGCTCTCCCCAGGGCTTCCTGCCTCGCCATCAAGCTGACGCCAACAGATTTTTCCAAGGACCCATCTGGAAGCTATCTTCTGGTCTCCCCATCTCCAGACCCTGGAAATTAAGGAATGGCAGAAAGAGCACTGACCTGAGTTGGGATATGGGACTTTTCTCTGTTCTGCACCTAACTAGGTGTGTGGCACGGGTCATCACTTCCTGACTGCCAGCCTCAGTTTCCCCAGCTGCATAATGACAGTTTTGCCCAGGAAGGTGGTCCCTTTGTGATGATCCTGGCAGCCGCCGAGGGTAACTTCCAGAGGACCCATTCCTGTCAAGTGAACTATAAAGATGGAAAACAAATAGGATTCTGGCCATGCGGGGACCAGGTGGTCAAGGGACGTTCATTTTAAAACTTCATCAAGGTACCTTATGACAAATGACCTTTTCCTGGCAGTAATGAAAGGAAGCTGAGCACCAGGGGCAGGAAAGTGTTAATGAATCTCCCCTCCCCCCACCAAAATAAAATGAAATAAGATGAAAATCCTCGTTGTGGACCCCCCCTCGCGGGAGCCGCCCAACCATCCTCAGTGGTGGGATTTTGGCTCAGAGATGCAGTTTTAATTTGAATGTGTATGTCAAATCTTTGTACCAAAAAGCATCTGCAGAACAATGCATTTAATTTTATTCCATCCATGTTTTTTTAAAGCTATATATAAAATAAAGATACCAAAGTATGAACAGGAGAGATGGGGGGTGACATGCCTTTTCACATACATAATCTTCCTGTGTTCCTTGATTCCTTTACAATGCGGAAATCGGCATAGATGGGGTAGACGAGCAATAGGAAGTTATAGAGTCACACGCAAAAATGATCTAGTAGCTTTGCAATGAGAGGTAGCAGATGAGGTCCAGGCCCTCTGGGGTTTTTGAGAGAAGGCCAGTCCTGCTGCAGACAGACAGAAGGACAGACAGATAAAAATGAGCTCACGCTACAGATGAAAGTCAAAGGTAAGCTCAAGATTACCCCCATCGTGTTTTCACCCTTCGCCTCCCTCACTCCCGTCTCTGTTATGCCAGACCAAGATTTTGATTTGTCCTCTTGACCTTGAGCAGTTGCGATGCAGCTGTGAGTTGTTAAGATCCCGGGAACTGGCCCACGACCACCCAGGGGTTTCAAGGCAGCCCTGGGCCCCGTCCGTCCACAGCCACGGCAGGGGGGGAGAGACCAAGACCCAAGCCCAGGGTCTTCCCCAAGGTGACACCTCCAGGCAGCGGCAGAGTCTTCAAGAAGCACCCTGACTCCTCCCTGCCAGTTCCCCGCTCCAATCTCCAGACCACACTTCCATTAATTATTATTACTGTATTAATCATACATGTGATTAATTCAGTAATGGTGATTCATAATTGATTGCATTTTATATGGCGCCTTTCATCCACACATCTCCCAAGATGTGCACTGCCTACAACAAGAGACACATAAAGCAGAACGTGTTCTTCGCTCGCCTGCATTTTGTTGGATAAACTTCTCTTCACAAAGACAGGGGGCTAATGGTTTTCGGGCAGATTGGGCTCGCCAGCTCCGTGCCCGTCTCCCTGGGTAGTGTAATTCATGCAGTGCTCTCCCAGCTGGGGGCTTCTGCTGCACCCTGTCTTGCCTGGCCTTGCCCTGGGGGCCCTGCAGACCCCAGACTTCTGGCAGGTAAGTCTGCCTGGGACCCCAGTTGCTGGGCAAGTCTGGCGTGGGCTCTGGGGGGAGGCGGTGCCACGGGGGCACTGGAGGAAGGCTCTAGAGTTTGGCTCACTGGGTATGAGTCCTAACTCTCCTGTTAATTTGCTGTGTGACCTTGAGTAAACTACTGCCCCTCTCTGCCTCAGTTTACCCAAACGAAAAATGAGATTGATACAACTATCTTTCCTCCCGGGGCTGTTATAAAACTAACATGCAATGATGCACAGAGAGGGCTTCATACCTGGCTCCTAGGAAGCGCTAGATAAATGGGAGCAGGGACTATGGGGGTTGGAGGCCCAATTACCACAAGAGCTCTGTGAGAAGCCTGCGCTCTTCCCGTCCCTGGGCCTCAGTTTTGTCTGCTGTAAAATGGGATGGCCAGGCAGTTTCAAGGGTTAATTCCAGGTTTTAAATGGGCACCTGCTCTAGCAAAGCTCCAGAGACAAGCAGCCCTGGGCTCGCAGTCCTGCTCACCATGTCCTAGTTGTGTGACCTTGGGTCATAGACTCACCTTGCCGAGCCTCAGTTGTCTGCTCTCGAAAATGGGCAGAAGAGTGCTCCCCAGTGCCTTGGCTTGGCGGAAAGATTTGATGAGCTAATGCTTGAGACCTGTTTGGCTTCTAGAAAGTACTTAACACAAGGTGGCTCTGGTATTCCACACCAGGCATGGTGCACAGCACGTTACTGATGTTCTCACATTTCTGCTTTCCTGCCACCTTTTGAGAGTGCTTTTATCCTCTCCATTGTTGAGGAGCCTGTCCCGGGTGATTCGGCTAAGGCCGCGTCAGGATTTGAACTCAGGCCTCATGGCTGATCTCTCTGATGTATGGTCTCCCCACACTCCAAGCCCTGCTGGGATCCTGGGATCCGCTTGAGACTGTCCCATTCCTGACCCCAGGCAGCATGGCAGGGCGGTGCTCCCCAGCCCAGGAGGAAGAGCCTGGCTCCTTCGGGAGCAGGGGGGAGGCTGTTGTGAGGAGGTTGCCCCCCCAGTCCTGGTTCCTGGGGGGAGCCAGTGGGCAGCCCAAGTTTCAGCCCAGTCGGTGCCTAGAGTGCCCTTGACAGGTAGCTGGTCCCCAGCCTACCTAACCAACTGCTGCTCCCCCTTGTGGGTTCCGGAGTCTCTGGTTCAGGTCTGCGAGAGGGAGGATACCGAGGAGCACCGGCCTCCCCCTCTCAGCGGGGGGCGGGTAACTGGCCCTGGCAGCTTCCATCCATGGAGAGGTCTCCCTGCAGGAGACCGTGGGCTACCCACTGAGCACCTACTGTGTGCCAGCACCCCACCGGGCCCGGGGGTGCAAGTGGTCACAAATCCACTGGGTCCTGCCTTCACATTATTCTTGTCCCGGGCCCTGAGCTGCCCATGCACCTCGTAAAGGCTTGCTAAGCACCTGCTACATACCAGACACAGGTCAAGCTAGGGAGGCAGCTGAGCCTGGGGGAGTCCGAATGCGTGTGTGTGCATGTGTTCATGTGTATACACGTGTGTGCATAAGGCCCAATGTCAGTGTGCCCTCCTGCCAGAGTTTCCAGAAAACACTAGAGAAACCCAAGCGAATTGCAGAGGCAAGTCCTAACTCTCGGGACAGGAGGAAGGAAGCTACCAGAACTATATACCAGGCTCTTCGGGAACCCAGACTGTGATTCCCACCCCTCTCAGCCTCACTTTTGTCATCTGTCGAGTGGGGAGGACCATTGCATCTTCTCCCTGCAGGGAGGGGAGGATTCTTGGAGAGAGGCCTAGGAATCTTCAGCTCTGGTTGTAGTAAATGTTGCTCGGTATACGCTAGCTCTGGCGAGTGTCCCCAGAGTGTCTCTGTGAGGGCAAGTCCAGGACCCCGTGGGAGAGGGGAGGGGACTGCTCTGCTCAAGTCTGGGAAACATGTGAGATACCAGCCCCAGCCCGCCTCCGGGCCGAGGCATCTCCTCCAGCAAAGCCACAGTCGAAGTCTGCTCTCGGGAAGGCTGAACCGCCAACCCTCCCCACCGGGTCCTCTCCAGATGGCGCGGGTTGTCTCTCCCAGCTCTCCAGCTCTCGGTGCAGAGCGGGTGCAGGAGAGCTAAGGGTGCTGAGGAAGGAGCCACGCCCACTCTCGCAGGTGCAGTCCTCCACCTGGGCCCTCCCTGTGCTCACCTGCACGAGGGGGGTTTGGAGGTGCACACCAGCCGGGAGACGGAGCTCAATCAAAGTGGCAATCCGAGGCAAAAGGCTGTGTCAGCTGGAGAAAGCTGCTCGTTGTCCCCACCCTGGACTTCCCCTCTGGGGGAAAACATTTTTCTTTCTTACTGAGCGGGTCATCCAGGCCTCCAGACGGCTGGCAGATGTGTTTCCTCTCTGACATGTGCCGATCACAAAATAATTCACCCAATTAGAAATACCTGCTGCACCGCCTTGGCGGGCTCCCTCCTGGTCCCCCGTGAGCCTGGGGAACCTGGAGGGGCTCAGGTCCCCAGCAAGCCCACAGGCTGAGTCCTGGGCAGACTGACATCTGCATGGGGACCAGCCGGGAACAAGAGTCCCTGCGACCAAAGGAGGCTGGAAATTCCAAAAGCTCCCAGTGAGAGAAAGAAATCCACAGAAAGGCAATCCCTCAAACTCAGTCTTTCCTGGGCACTCACATACTGCTTGTACCACTTTCCCCATCAAGTTGTCATCTGGGGGGCCGCTGGGAATACAAACTTCTCTGTCATGAGAACACTGAATTCTAGGAGCCCTGCTCCCACTCCCCAGGCCCTTGGCCTGCTCTGGGTCGAAGGGCCCGTGGCTGTGCCTCCAGGAACTCCTGGCTCTCCTTGCCAAGCGCTTCTGCCCAGAGTGGGGTGTAGGGATGAGGGCTCCCTAGAAGTGGCAGGTACCACCGCGGGGGGAGCGTGACTCTTGATCCCCGAAACCCTCTTCATCTCTCTCCTAAGGGCAGCTGGCCTCATGAACGGGCACGGTTTGCAGCTTACGCCGTGCCCTCGTTCAGCCAAGTGCTGGCTGTCGCCTGAGACCTCTAGGATGTCCACACTTAACCCACGTGCCCCTCCACCGCCCCCACTCTCAGGATGGTTCCTCCTGCTCCAAGGGGTCCTAACGAGCCTTTGTCTTCCCTGGGGTCCTCCTGACACTTCTGCCTTCTGGTCCCGTCCCCACTCCTCCTTCTCACTGGCAGATGTGTCCAGGGCCAGGGCTGGGGACGACAACCACGTGCTTGGCTCTTTACGTCATCTGCCAGGCCGAAGGGCATGGCTTCTGACATTTCACCCAATGCAGGACTCCCAGAAGTGCTCATTATTATTATTATTATTATTATTATTATTATTTAATCTGAAAAAACACAAACTCTGGATCCAATATCCTGCTGTCTCGACTCGGCTAATTCCTGAATCTAAATTTGCTGGCGCGGTGCACGGAGCCCTCTGCCTCTGACCACCCAGCTGTGGGGCCTGCGGTGTCCTGAGCCATGCATCTGTGGGGTTGTCCTCAAGCAAGTGGCGATGGTCCCCCACCAGGCACAGCCTTCAGACCCCGAGTGTAGGTCTCTGGCCACATTTGCAGTTAGCCTGGTTTGGGAGCAGAGCCGCCGACCCGACAGCCCGGGTTTCGAATCTCCCACTTGTTTCCTTGAGTCCATTTCTGCTCCTCATTTTTCCATCCGTACAATGGGGCAACGCGATCAGGCTGTCAGGACAGGCTGACCCCTTGACATCAGACAGCCTCCAGCGACTGGACGTGCTCCGCTCACGTACCTCAAAGGGGAAATTCCAGCTTGGCTTTGAAGTCCTGAGGCAGCCGAAGTACAGCGAGGTCTGAGATCCCATAGCGAATCAGGCCCTGTCCTCCACTGTGCAAGTGAGTTGCTCCCCGAGGCCGGCTCAAGTCACCATCCACAGCAGGGCTGGGAGCAGGACCCTCTTTCTTCCAAAGCCCGCCCCTCTGTGATTACCCGATCGCCCGTGCTCACTGCCTGGCCCGTACGTGTGGCCACGGCGACTTTGGACAGCAGAGTTTCAGAGAGACTGCTGGGGTTTGTTGAAAGAAATCTTCATCAGCTGATAGCAGACTGCGTGCCCAACCGCAGGGGAAGTTCTCTTGTTCGCCTTCACCTTACACATGGGGAAACTGAGGCTCAGAGAGTGACACAGCTTGGACTCAACCCGAGACCCGCCTGACCCCACAGCCAATACCCTTGACTCCCTCCCCCCCACCGCCCCTCACTGGCTTAGAGTTTCACATCCCAAGTGCGTCCCCTGAGAGCATTGGGACGCTGGCTGAGTCCTACACTCTGCCTGAGAACCCCCTCACTGGGCCTCAGGACCCTCAAGGCTGCAAGTGAAGGGGTCCTCCCAGCAGGAGCATTTTTGAAGAACTGCCAGCCTGGCAGGTCCCGGAACAACGCCACGGCCTGGGATCGCCCAGGGCAGATGGCTGGGCTGCTCGGCACTTGGGCCTACGGCTTGTGAGCTGCTCTAATGATCACAGCCGGTCAACCCCCTGCCCCGCTCTCAGAGCCCAAACGTCCGCTCTGCGGTTCTCTGCTATCCCACAGGTTCCCTCACGGATGGCTTCAGGAAGATCCCACTCCTAGGCACCCCTCAGGGCCCAGCTCACTGGATGACCCAGAGGGCAGTGTAGAGCGGGACCCCAGCTTATCAGGTGACAGAGCTGCGATCGAGGAGTCTGGTCCTCTGGGAAGGGATCTGTGATGTCTGGGTACACGGGCTTGACCTCACATTGTTCTCCCTGATCGGGAGGGTGGGGATGAGTTTCTTTCTGCCCCTTGGACAGCCCAGAATTGTACGAGACACAAATAGGTGCTTGGGAAATGCTGCTCGTGGAGGAGGATGTACAGTCTGGCCTCAGCCCCCTGTATTGACAGAAACGTACTGTGCACGCTTGTGTACATGATTAGCCGGGAGGGGAACTAGCAGTGATGTCTCCGGGAAATTTGAGGGTCTGTTTATTTCTCCATCCATCCACCTGCACACTTGACAGTTGTTTATTGAGTTCCTACTGTATGCTAAGCTCTGTGCTGGGGGGTGGAAATACAGTCCAGCTCTAGGAAGTTCCCAGCCTGGTGTGGGGAGACAGACAGGTGAGCATGGGGACTGCTGGGAGCTTCTGGGAGCTGCTGGGAGCAGGGGGCGGGTCCGGCCCTGCTGTTCGCCTCCTAGGCAGAGCCGCCCTCCATGGACCAGCCGGGGTTATTAATATCCTGCTGAGTCAGGGGGCCCTTGAGTTTCCGAATCACAAGATGTTAGATACTCTCCACTCCTGATTGCCCTTCTCCCTCCTTCCTCCCTTCCACCTGCCCTTCCTCGTGAAGACTCTACCTGCCTCAGGCTGTCCAGGAGGCAGCAGGTGCTGCTAGAAAGAGGTGTGGGGGGGGGGGAGAAGACCTTGGGAGAGTCTGTGGGGGGGAGAACAGGCTCAGATCCCCATTCTGCCACTCATTAGGCTTCTCTGAGTCCCCTCCTCTACAAAAAGGAGGTAAGAGCTGCAACCCCACAGTGTTACATGGACTGCTGATGCCAAGGGCTGGTCCCAAGGAGGTGTTGAAAGGGATGGCAGCTCCTCCAAGTACCCACCGTGTGCCTTGTCTGGGGGTACAACAGAGAACAGGACCCATACAACTCTACGGTTGTAAAACTCAGATGGGTCAGGAGACAGATATGGGGACTCTGATGGGGGACCCCAGGGCCTGGCAGCTCCCAGAAGACCCCAGGCTTTTGCTCACATGGCAGTCCCCACCTGGTACGGTGATTCTGGGGTTCCTGATGCCCCTTCCCCACACCCCCTCGGGACTGTAAGTTTCCCAGGATGGCTGTGCCCATCTGGTTGACACAGACTTCCCAGTGTCTCAACCACGGTAGGAGCTCAATCAATGTTTGCTGCCTGGAAGAACGGACAGGCAATGAGGAAATAGAGAGTGCGATGCTGTTGATTCCAAATCCCTCCCGTGTGCACAGGTAAAGCTGAGCAATTAGTGGGTTAATAGGATCAGTACAGCTGCTAATTGGAATATTAAAATCAAATTTCCTTTCTGCTCTTCCTAGCACAGTGCTCATTTCCTCTCTCCCCACCTCTTCCTCTCCTCCAAATGGAATAGTCTTCACTGTCAGCGTTGACTTGGACCACACACTCTGATAAAAAAGCTCAGAGGTCTACGTGTGCCTCTCTCGGCATCGCTACGCATCAAAAGGCCGGTCCGAGCACCATCTAGATTCCCACAGTGGATGTGGGGACATCAGGATCTCCTGCCACCGGGAAGACAGAACATTGTCATGCCCGGCCCGCCTCGGCTACCCACCACATGGCCCTGGCCTTTCCATCACACTTCCAGGCATCCCTTGTGATTTCTGAGCATGAAAGGAGCTTCTGATGCTCTCAGCGGGGAGCATGGAATCATCAGATATCCGCGACCTGTGGCTCGGGGATGCCCAACAAGCATGTTCCTCCGCCTGACCTCAGCGAGCTTTTGAGCTGGGGAGGTAGAAAGCAACTTAGTTTAAAAGTGCCCTCAGGGAATAAATGGCTGATCCATGCAGGGTCCCCCAGCAGACAGCTTACGTCTTGTCACCTCTCTTTGATTCAGTTGTCCCCAGGCCCCTGCCTCCGTGCTTCTGTTCCATACCTGGCCACTCGGCTCCCAGCCTAGAAAATAAGGCTCGAGAGGGATACGTCGGTGCCAGCCCAGCTTGCCTGCGTGATCCCTTCCCGCGCCCCCGCCCCCTCCTGCTTCAGTCAGTGCAGGGAGGCTGTTTTCCCAAACGTGCCTGGGATGTCCCCCGCCCAGATCTGCCTGCCACCAGGAACAAAGAAGCAGGCCCTTACATGGACTGGAGCAGACTCGAGCCTCTCTAGCTAGGGCCCTCCGCCTCCATGGGTCTCAGGAAGCCCTGCGTGGCTTCAGAGGCTGGCACGGTGCTCTTTTCCCGGAGAAGCCGTCCCTGGCCTTCATCCTGGAAGAACTAACCCCACCCTTTGCCCCGAGGCCCCGGGCCACTCTCATGGGGAGAGGACACAGTGTGACGATGAAACTCGTGACTCCACACGCGAGGCTTGGGGTCCCAGCCCACCCCCAGGACATCTACGACTTCTGACCCGTCAGCTAAACCTCAGCCTCCTCCTCGGCAGAACGGGGTTAAGAGTCTCCCACGGAACGACTCTGAGGATCGGAAGGGTTCACACACAAGCGCACTTCCGAGCCGTGTGCAGCGCGTCGTAAGCGCTCGGCGGACCCTGGCCGTGAGCACATGATCACGGGCCGACTTACGCTGTCGCTGTGTGGACATATGGCTCTCTCCTCTCTCAGGCTGTGAAGGACTTGACGTCAGGGACCATTCATGTCTCATTTTAGCCTTCCCTTCCCTCCCGTGCCTTCCTGCCCTCACACCCCCGCTCCCTCGGAAGAAAGGAAGGAGGAAGTGGTACTAGAAAGAAAAGCCAATGCCATTGCCAAGTCCCAGCCGAGCAGTTGGTTTGTGGGGGGCTGGGGGCGCTATTACCATCACCTCCATGCCCCCGCACTTGCTGCAGCCCCCTGGTTTGCAAACGGGGAAGGCAAGGCTCAGAGGAGAGAAGTCACTGGCCCAGATCACCCAGCTGATGGGAAGAGGACTGCTGACTCCGAAGGTGGTGCTCACGGCTCCCACGGTCCGAGGGCCGCTCCCACGTGTGCATACACACCACGCTAAGCAGCTCCCAGCCTATGTTTCTTGTAAGAGACTTTCAAACCAACTTTGTAGGAGCTAAGAGTGGTGGAGAAGCCGTTCGGGGATCACCGTCCTATTGGAAACGAGGACTTGACGTTGCCATGTTGGACCAATCCTGTTCCACTCTCTCCTCGGATGCTATTTTCACGCGTGGTAGGAAAAAGAACCATTTCATTCCCCTCTCCTGACCCAGCCCCAGAAGGGGTAGCTTGTAAACATATGGAGAGTGGGGAAGAGAAAGTTTGAGCCTTGACTCAAACGTCATTCATGTGCCAGTTTCCCAGGCAGACGAAAATGAAAATCGGTGGCGAAACACACAGGAAAGTGAAACTTGGAGAAGGGGAATAAAAGCCCAGAGAGGCTTCTCCTCCCGGTAATTCCTGCTCCCTGGGTACAAGGCTGTATTCCATGGCAACAATATTCACACTTCGCTGAAATAAGAGCTCCTACCAGCTGGACCCGTTATTAAAGAGGAGCCCCAGGATTAGCATAATCTGTGTGAGTGAGGAGTGGCTCCAGCTGCCCCCCCCCCCGCCTCCCCCTGTCTGCTTAACGGGACTTCCAGAAGTGCAGGGGCCCCGAGGAAGAACAGCGAGAAAGCTCGCTCCGCCAGACCCCAGAGACTCCCTGGCCGTTCCACCCAGGGTTTGGGTGCCTAGGAACACTGGGGGCCCCTAGACATAGAAGTGGGTCATATTGAGCCAGGGGGATTAAGGACAGGGAGGAGTGGGGGAGAAAAAGCCAAGTTTAAAGAACTGGCTTGGATAATACCTGGCTGTTAGACCTGGAACGGGTCAATTCTCCTCTCTGTACTCAATTTTCTATTCTCTCAAATGGGTATAACAACACATCCCACCAAGGGCTGTGTACCGATCCAGTGAAGAAATTTAAGGACGCTTGTAGCACGAAGCAAGCAGTCCACGTACCCCAACTTCCTGGTCAATTCTTCTAGAGAACCACAGTTCACTTTTCAAGAACGTACCTGTTGTATTAAGGGAGCGATTATTTGACCATTTAATGCTCTGTGAACAGTTGTCTACTAACCAAGTGCTAAACATGCCACAAAGCTGTGTGTGTGTGTGTGTGTACGTGATGTGTGCTTGTGTGTGTGAGAGAGAGTGTGAGCGAGGCATTCATGGTGCAGATGCTAGGGGAGGAAGCCCCGGGACCAGAGCGATGGGGCTTGAGTCTGGCTTCCTTCTGTACTGAGGGGTCTTGCCCCCCGTCTCCTCTCCTCTCTGCAGCAGTGATAATGCCCGTCCGTCTCAGAGTCACTGAGATTAAAATGACTCGTGTACATGAACTTGACATTGGTCAGCCTCACAAAAGACAAAAACAGCTGGGGCTGAACGCAAAGCCCTATCCCAGAGCAGAAAAAAGACATCAGTCGCAAAGCAGGTGAGGGACCCCTGACTAGTTTTGCGGCAACGCCGACTCACGCGTTTTGAACGACGTGTCAGTTACTGGAGGTGAGGACACGGGGAGAAACGAGGTGAACGAGAACCTTTGCACTGTCTTCGCAACTTTGCTGTAAATCTGGAATTTCTCCACAATTAAAAAAAATGATATATGTATATGTAATTTTTTTTAAGGGTTGAGCAACTGGTCTAAAGGGGCCTAAAGATTAGTCAGAACAACCTGACCCAGTGTGGGCTGTCGGACTGGATCGTGCCAAGAGAAAAAAGGAAATCACCGAAAAGAGCAAACTGAGGAAATTAGCAAAACGTGCACACGGGCCATGTATAGGGTGGTAGTTTTCCACGGGTGGGAGATTCCTGCCCCTGATCACCATCCTGAGGCGGCGAAAGGGCGCGACCCCCAGAATGAAGGCGGGTGTTGCCGGGACTCGGAGGGGACTGGGAGTCATCACATCGCGGTTGCGGGTCTCGTGCCGGGCTGCTGGGAATGTTCTGGATCAGACATTGTGGCTGCACTGAGTGTCACGACATCGTTCATTTTGGAATGGTCGGTTTTATGGGACGTGGATTTCACCTCCGTTCATTCAAAAATATATGGAAAAGAGAGAGAGAAAGTGTCTCTATTCTTAGGAGACGCAAACGGCAAGTGATTGGTGGTGAAGGGCACGGTGTCCACAGACTTACTCCTAAGTGATTCAGCAGAACGCTGCCAATAAGGCCGGCGATGTGGGGTGCTGGGGGCGCAGTGGGGATAGAGCTCATGGGGGAAGCAGTCTGCAGCCGATGAGCCCAGGCGAAGGATATGCGGAGTTCACTGTTCTTGCAGAGGTCTGAAATTTTTTCAAATTAAAAAGCAGAAAACAAAGCAAGGGCACTTAAAGGAAGCCAGTGCTTGCTGTGATATAGAGAGCTCCTTCAGTGATGTCCCAATTATTGCTATGCGCGCACACAATATCAGAAGTTTACCCTAATAGTCACGATTTATTTTCACAGGTACGTCCTGAGCCCTCCTCTGGGTGCGATCTGAGCAGAGGCAGGGTGAGTCAGGCAGCCCCCCCGGGCCCCCCCAGTGGCCCGGGACTGTAGTCAGGGGACAGCAGGTTTCCGCTGCCATGCCCAGGTCCTGGCAGTGTGCCCACACGCAGGAGACGCCCGCCGGGGAGCGACAGGATGAGCACATAAATCGAACCTGCAGGTCCTGGACCTAAATTCTGTCGGTGCCGCAGAGCAGTCCAAGGGGCCCAGCCCACGTGGTGGGGCCGCTAACAGGTGGGGAAGGAGCCACTCGGGAGAGTTCAGTGGTGGCCAAGTCTCCAGGGGGTGCCGCCTGGGGCTGGGGACCCGTCACTGTTTCAGACCGTGTCTCCTGGGCCCTGCCCTGCCCCTGACGAAGCAGGGCAGGCTGGGGCGGGGGAGGGAAGTGGGCCGGGGTCACATCCCGTCAACCGCAGCTCACAGCCCTGACTCCCGTTGAGCGGCATCAACACCTGAGTCCCGAGTCCTGCATTAACGATAGCAATCAGGTTAGGAGTGCATAATTAGATAATTCAATTGCTTTCCAGGGAGAGCTGCTGTTTAATTAAAGAGGACTTTAACTGAAGGCAGAACTAGAGAGCTGGGGAAGACCAGCCTAATCCACCGGAGAGATAGCAGCAATCCGGCAAGGCGAGGAGTGCCCCGGGCCACGCCAGCAAACACTGGCATAGGCTAGAGGGTGGCTGCGCCCTGGGCACCGAGGTGGAGGGAGCAGCAGCTTGGTGTCGAATCAATTTGCATGGAAACAAACCCCTGAGCCTCTGGTCTGCCGGTTTCTAGCTCTGTGACCTTAGGACCTTCCTTACCCTCTCTGAGCCTTGGTTTCCTGATCAAGGCCATGAAGTGAGAAATGTGACTCTTGGGTAAAGTGAGGGATCCTTTTAACCTCTGATGCTTTGTAAAACCTTTTTATATTAGCCAATCGCTAAAGATGGCCTGAAACTCTGTGTCGTCTATTCTTTGGGACATAGTGATCAGATGCTCCCCTAGCCTGCAGTCAGTGAGGCTGCAGTCACTCTACTGCAGTTAAGTGAGCTGCAAATGGTAAGCCCTCAGAGCAAGCCCAGGGGCACACCCACTGCCCAATAAATGTCACTTGTATTAAAAAAATTAACATATCTTGAACCCAGAGAAGAAAATTTCTGCTAAATTCCTGAATGAATATATTTATTCATATAGTTAAAAATGAATTTATTTATTATGAACTGCAAGCGCAAGAAAGCCACTCTTGGGGCACCTGTGTGGCCCAGTCAGTTAAGCATCTGACTCTTGGTTTTGGCTCAGGTTGGGATCTCAGGCTCAGAGGATCGAGCCCCACGTTGGGCTCCATGCTCAGCGTGAAATCTGCTTGGGATTCTCTCTCTTTCTCTGCCTCTCCCGCTCATGCTTGCTCTCTGTCTCTCTCAAATAAATAAATCTTTTTTAAAAAAGGAAAGAAAGAAAGCCCCTCCTAAGACAAGTAGAAATGTTCATATGTTTTCTGCCCCTTCCCCTGATCAGATGCAGACAATTGAGTGTTGCTTATAGTGCCCTGGGGATAAGTGACCCAAGGATGCTATTACCATGATCAGTCACTGAGTATTTTGAAAGCTCGCCTATGTGCAGGCTTGGAGCTGGGCACCAAGGAGGACGGTGGATGGGGTCCCTGCCCACAAGAGTTTTCAGTTGGGTCCATGCCATCACATTTGGTCCCAGTGGCTGGTGGATGATAAATATGCCACGAGGGTAGGAAACAGGCACAAAGCGAGAGGGATGATTTTTACTCCAACAGGGCAGTCGAAACAAGCAATCAAGCTCTTGCCACCTCCTCCCCCAGTTTCTTGCAGGGCGCCCCGCAGACCCTCAGAGACCACAGCTGCTGCCCTGCACGCCCAGCTCTGGCAGTGGGGTTAACATTTTTAATTGGCGTTTTCACCCCGCTGCAGCTGGCCGGACGCCGCTGGCTCCTGGGGAGGCAGCCCATGGCTTTTCACGCTGCCCTCCTGGGAATGAGTTTCAGTTTCCCTAATGAAGCGGCCCCTTCCTTCCATCTCTGTCATCTCGGTTGCCATCTTATTAGGGAAAGCTCAGCCCTGCCCACCCCCAGGGTCGGATACTGTCCTCCTCTTCCCAGAAACCACCATGGTGTTGAACTACAAAATAAAACAATTAAAAGACACGTTGCCCCTGCTTCCTGGCTGGAGTGGGTGCGGATGGCCCTTTCTGAGCTGCCCAGCACCTGCGGCTGGGCAGGGGCAAGACAACGGTGACCGTCCCTGAGCCCGTGGGTGGCAGAAGGGATGGCCACGTGCCCTCCAGGGAGGACAATTCTGGGAAGAGTCCAAGCTTTGGAGAGCTTGGGAAAGCGATGGGACCTGACTATAGAAGAGCAGGAATAAGGAGTAAGTGCCTGTATGCGAAGTATTTTTAAGGGTCATTAATATTAATAGCATCATTCCAAATAGAATAATGAGCAGGACTCTAATTAATCATTTTTAATGGCAGCTTTGCTCCCATTTTCATACTGCATTTTTAATCAACAAGTCTCTCAAGGGGCCTTTCGCCACTGGGAATATTAACTGGCTGTAGCTTCTCCCCTCCTCCCCAGAAGAGCTCCAGGCCAGCCTGCGGTCCTGCGACTGTCCCCAGGTCAAAAAATCCATGAGGCCGTCACAAAGACCTGGCAATTGAGGAGATGGTGATCATGCAGTCATTCAGCAAACATTGCGGAAGTCTGCAGTATGTACCCAGTGCTTGGCCGCGTCCCCCTCAGGGAAGACAGGTGCGTGAGCAGCCACAACCACATGTAGAAGGGCTTGCCGGGAGATGTCGGGTGCTACAGAAGCCCCTGAGGAAGGGGACCACCTGTCTGCCTGAGCATAGCAGGCAGGCTTCCTGGAGGAAGTGGCATGAAGCCGATCCCTGAAGTGGGGGCAGGAGTTAAAGAGGAGAGAGGGCCTCAGGGATAGATAGGCATGTGCAGAGGCCCTGAGGCGGGAAGAGAGAAGTGACAGGTTTGAGGACACCTCTGGCTGTCATATGATCAGGAGTATGTGAGGGACACACCCACGTTCACAGCTGCGTGATTCACGACCATCAAAGTGGAAGGAAACCGCTGTCTGGCAACGGGTGATAGGTCAATTAGATGTGTTAGGTCTGTCCAGTGGGGTATATCCCGGCTCGAAAAGGAATGGATTCCTGACACCTGTTTCAACATAGATGAGCACCGAAATCATTATGCTTGGTGCAAGAATCTGGCGCCAGAGACCATTTATTGTATGATTCCCTTTATATAAAGTGTGTGTCCATAGGGACAGGGCAGGAGAAGGAGGGGGATGCTTGCTAAAGGATACAGGATTTTACCTTGGGCTGAAGTTTGGGAACAGGGGAGAAGTGGCGGTTGCCCCTCACCGTGAGTGTGCTAAACGCCCCTGAATTGTTCACATTAAAAGGGCTAATTTGTTATGTGAAATTGCCTCTAAAAAAAAAAGGTGAGAGAAGAAACAGAGCATGTGAGAAGTCAAGCCAGAGAAACACCTCCTTCAGGTGGCCCCCAGCCAGGAGCCCTGGTCGCGGGCCGCAGCACCCCGAAGACAGAGCCCTCTCAACCCAGCACTGACACGGGTCAGATTCTCAGATTTGCAAGGACTTTTCTAGAAACTATCATGATGACTGGCTAGCCATCCCATTATTGAGGATCCAAAGAATTCGTGTATCGGAAAGCGCCTAAAAGGGCCAGGCATTTTGCACAGAACAGTAGCTCCAACAAAAAAGGATCAAGTGTGTTCTTTGGCCCAGACACGGGGGCCAGACTCTTCCTGTATCATTTCACTCCACACACCGCCCCCGGCCCCATCAATCAGGCTCTATTACTATCCCCAGTTTACAGATAAGGAAAGCAGTGGCTCAGAAATGTTAAATCATTTGCCCAAAATCACCAAGCTAAGAAGGAAAGGAGCTGGGCCTGGAATTCAGGTCCAGCTCCAAAGTCTGTGCTTCTGCCATAATGCTCTGTTGCTTCCTAAATGGTAGACTATTAAGAAAAATAAAACCCTGACCTTTTCCTTGGCTGCATTCTGCCCCCTTTGCCAAGTCCTGGGGATGCTTTTTCTCTATTTTGAAAGCCTGGACGCTCATTCCTTTCATCACCGTTGCACCATCACTTGGGGGATGTTGATGGGAGCAGGGACAGGGCTCCCTGTCGCCAGCCTGCCTCTTAGAGACCCTGTCGCAGCATCCCTAAATCCAGCCTGCGCACAGCTGTGTCCTTCCCAGATGCAGGGGGCATGCTGGCCCCCGCAGAAGCAGCTCTAGGCCCATTACAAAGTTGGAGATGACCGTCTTTACCATTTTATCAATGGCCGGAGTAGGAGCTATTGGGAAGTGGGAACCGAGGGGCGTTGATATTGTCCCTTGCTTATCGATTGCCCATCAGGAGTATTACCTGTCCCCACAAAGGCATGTTCTCATCCCAGAACGGCCAGAAATGGGCAATTTCAGCTTCGTTTGTGTGATGTGAGTTGGGCAGCTGCCCAGGAGACCCTCTCTTTTGAGTAGATGTCCCCACTCCCCTCTGGGGTGTTTCCAGAAGGTACCATACCTGCAAAGACCAGAGGCTGCTGCAAAGGGCTTGTGACCAACAGACACAGAGCACAGAGGGGTGGACGTGCGGTCCCCAAAGGCCACTGGGAAGGTTAACAGGGCTCAGGCAGAGGCAGACATCGCGACCGTATAAATAAAAGATGTGGCCGTATGTGAAAAGGATTGGACTCATTTTACTGGCGACTTCCCTGGACCCATCTCAGAATGAGACCTTTTTAGTACTGCACTTTTTTGCAACTCATCGGAGGGTAATCGACGGGCTTCGGGCCTCACATTGATCTGAAACATAAATGCTAAAAAGAGGAGAGTGAGGTGACATTTTTATTGACTTGATTGTAAAGGAGCAGAGAACCCGAGGCAGGCGGCCAACGCAAGGCCCCGAATCGCCGAGAGTTTGAATCCATAGTAACAGACCAAACCACCATCATTACCCCAAGCCGTGGTGGAACGTTTAGAAATACATTTTGGGGGGGTTCTTCAATCGGGAAGGAAGGCTCCGTGCTACGGCAAGGTCACCCCCACTTGAGGGCTCCCACTCCCCAGGACCTGGATGGGAAGGAAGGAGGGGTCCCGAGGGCTTGATCACAACATGGGAAGCCACCAATAGCCAGCAACCTCTGGGACAGGGAGCCATCTGCCAGCCATCGCCCGTGACAGTTAGGGGCTCAGGGCCCTAGTCCCCCAGCAACAGCAGCCTGGCCTGTCTGTGAGAGCATCTTCAGAGCGGGGGGGGGGGTGCTGGGAAGACGGGCCCAAAGCAGCCATGGCCCAGAGTGATGGGGGCTGGGGGAAGGGAGGCAGGCAGAGAGCACAGAAGAATCCCATTAAAGAACAAAGCTAATCAATACTTGCCGCAACCAGGAAGGTTTAAAAGCCTCTCCACAAAGCCTGCTCCCCCATCAGTGGGGGGGGGGGACAAGTGGCAGCAGAGCTGCTTGGACCCTTCTCTGGGAAGGAGCACTGTGTCTGGCAGGGAGTGGGGGAGGGGCGGACCACGGCTGAATCACAGCCTGCAGGGCGGGCTGAGGTGGTGGGTCAGCTGCCCCTCGGGATTTGGGGGCACCAGGCAGTCCAAGGGAGCCCCTCCTAGGATCTTCACTATGTCTGCATTGGAGGGGACTTTGGAAACCTCCTCAGGGTCCTTCCCTCCCATTTTACAGATGGGAGCACTGAGACCCTGGAGGGGAAAAGGTCTGCCTGAAGTTACATGGCTAGAAAGGTCCAGACCTTGGTCTCCCGGCACAAGTGAATGTCCTCTTCAAGGCCTATTAACAAGACTGTCCCTCTCACTTTTATTATCATTAATGATGCCAGCCATCTTAGAACCTATTATTAACTGATTAAACCACCTTAACTGGGTGCCTGCTCTGGCTGCCCAGCAAGTCAGTCATTGGATGTGGATTACGTGAGTGGATGGGAATGCAGCGAGGTCTGAGTCTTTGGAATGCCGTGAAGCAGTCCCATTACCATCCTAGTCTGAAGTGGAGGAGACAGAGACTTCTAGGTTCCATGATGGCCTTGGGGCTGATCTCCATCCCCTGGACTCCAGAGCCCCGGCTCCCAGATGTGCACGTGGTGCCATCCTGGGAGGTCAAGGACCAGTTGAGATGAGACCAGCAGCAGAGCTAGGAGAGGGGAGGCCCTGCTCTCATCCCTCCTGTGGTCTCAGGGTTTGTGGAGTCCCTTAATTCAGCCACCCCCTAACTTAGCTGCCTCTCCTGACAGCTGCCTGGGCTGAGCAGGACCAGTGGGCTGAGAGTGTGGGTGGCTCACCCCTGAGTGTATCCCCGGAGTCAGCAGAGGAGAGAAGTGCTCTCACAGCATGGTCAAGGCCACTGGGAAAGGGGGGCCCCTGTGTCCTCATAGTCCCCAAGTTCTCCCAGCTCCATCATTCTTCATATCAGCCACATTTACAGGCACGACTGTCTAGTAACGTGACCGTTTACAGAGGGCTCTGTATGGACCAAGCCTTGGACATGCTCCCCACCTCCCTAAGAGGTAAGTGTCCTTATAATTCCCATTTCACAGGGGATCAGACTGAAGCTTAGCAGAGCTAAAGAAAGAGCTCAGCGTTTCACACCAGTAAGTGGTGGGATCCAGACCCATGTGCCTGTGGAGGTGCAATGACAGAAGTTCCACCAGGCAGGAGCAGGTGGGGGGATGGTGGTTCCTTAGAAATCTAAACGCAGAATTGCTGTAGGACCCAGCAATTCCGCTCCTAGGCACAGACCCGAAGGAAGTGAAAAGAGACACTGAAACAAGTCCACGGGCACCGGGCGTTCTCGGCAGCATGTTGGTAGCGGCCGACAGGTAGAAGCATCAGCCGATGATGGATACAAATGTGGTGGAGTCACACAGTAGATTCATTGTATTATCCAGCCACAAAAAGAAACAAAGTATTGATACATGGGGCATGGCATCATCATGGCATCATGACAACATAAGCTAAGTGATCAAATATTGTAAGATTCTGCTTATATGAGATCTCTGGGGTAGACAGATCTCTAGACATGGAACACAGTCTAGTGGTCACCAGGGGCTGGGGTGGGGGGACAGTGCCTAGTGGGTGGGAGCTCTACTTTGGGGTGGCAGAATTGTTTTGGAACCAGATAAGGTGGTGGCTACACAACATTGTAAGTGTGCTAAATGTCAGCAAATACCACTTTAAATAGTTAATTTTATGTTGCATGAGTTTCACCCAAATAAATTAGTTTTAAAGAAAAGAAGGGTGGGTTTTGTTGCTGCTGAGCTCCCCCCCCCCAGTGATGGGTGGGGGAGAGAAGAGCTAAAGGTCTAAGTGAGAGCATGGAGGGAGCAAGTCCTTGGGGGAACCTTGACCACACCTCTTGGATGTGACTCGGAGAGGACCACAGGACATTTGTATCTGAAACCAGGCGAGCAGAGGGCACGGATCCACAGCCCAGAGACTGTTCACACTAGTCCAGAGGAAAAAATAGGTCATGGAAGTGTGAACAGGGAAAAGAGTACAAACAGACGCTGCAGGGCTTGGTGAGAACAGCACACACACCTTCACGGCAGGCATGCGGAACCACCAGCTTACAAGAAGCATGACTGCTCCGCTCAGCCGCATCTCAAAATCTGTAAAAGTTCTACAACATACACTCTGGGAGGGGGAAAAAAAAGCAAATAAATCTCTGGTGTGTAGAGTTGGCCAATTTCCACGGTGTAAATGTTCCCGCCATGGTCAATTTCATGCTGGATGTGAACTTGGGACTAGGCGCTCAGCGGCCATCCACAGGTGCCTCTCCCCGCACAGATGTGTTCGATGTGAGCAACCTCACGAGGAGGAGATAGTAGAATGTGGTGAAATAATTAGGAGGGAGGAGTTTTGCATATTTAATGTGTTTAATATAATTCATTTAACTGTACATTCATAATTTAATTTTTTCCATAATTTAATTTTTAATAAAGATTTTATTTTTTTGTTTTAGAGAAAGACAGAGCACAGGGGGAGGGGCTAAGGGAGGGAGAGAAAGAATTTTTTTTTAAAAGATTTTATTTATTTATTTGACAGAGAGAAACACAGCGAGAGAGGGAACACAAGCAGGGGGAGTGAGAGAGGGAGAAGCAGGCTTCCCGCTGAGCAGGGAGCCTGATGTGGGACTCGATCCCGGGTCTCCAGGATCATGACCTGAGCCGAAGGCAGTCGCTTAAGCAACTGAGCCATCCAGGCGCCCCAGGAGAGAGAATCTTAAGCAGACTTCTTGCTGAAACCAAGAGTCAGATGCTTAGCCGACCCCTACATAATTTAATTTTTAATAATGGCTGTGGTTGGGACTCTTGGCTTCGGCTCAGGTTGTGATCTCAGGGTCTTGGGATAGAACCTCGTGTTGGGCTCTATTGTTAGCGGGGAGTCTGCTTGTGGATAATGGCTTATTATTAGAGAATAATAATCTAATAATCTAATCTTATAATCTAATGTGTTTAACAACCAGCTCACCAAATTCTTTAACAATTAATAACCAGCTCTGGAGATGGGCCACTCCAGCACAGAGCAGACCCCACTCTCATCAAACGGTACTTCTTTCCTCCCTCATTGCTGGTTTCTTCAATCTCTTTAACGTGGAGTAAAATTTTTCCTTTCCCAGGCATGGCTCAGGGCTCAGGTTTAAGGTGTAGGTTTAGTTCACGCCCCTGGAAGGAAAAAGGCCCAATTTAGACCATTCCCCTAAAGCTGACTCGATTGATGGGGTCACCAAAAGAGGACCCCACGGAAGGCTCTGTGGAGTAGTGGGGGGCTGTGCCAGTGGTGGAGTGAGGCATAGAGTGAACATAATGGGGGAGCACTGGGAACCAAGATGCCTGCCAATGGACCCCTGTCTTACAAGATGTTCACCCCATACTACCAATAACATCCTCGAGCCAAGTTATCTAATCCTGTGGGACAGACTTCCCCATAGCCTCATGGTTTCAACTGCAAAAAATGTGACTGTTGCCTCTTACAGCAGGGGTCTGACTGGGCTCAGCGGGTCGATTCTGGCTCAGAGTTCCTCTCATGCTTGCAGCTAGGCAGTGGCTAGGGCTGGAGTCTGCCAGAGGCACAAGCTTTCTCACAGCAGTGGGGGCACCTGCCTCTCTGCATGCACTCCGTTCATCTCCTCAGCTAGGCTGCTTTGGAGCAGATTTTGTACGGGGCAGCTCAGGCATGTGTGCGTGTATGGGGGGAGAGAGAGAGAGAGAGAGAGAGAGAGAGAGAGAGAGAGAGAGAGAGAGAAGGGAGAGAGGAGAG
This sequence comes from Spilogale gracilis, assembly GCA_004023965.1. Classification (NCBI taxonomy): domain Eukaryota; kingdom Metazoa; phylum Chordata; class Mammalia; order Carnivora; family Mephitidae; genus Spilogale; species Spilogale gracilis. The sequence goes on along the minus strand of PITA01011174.1, from coordinate 5,058 downwards.
AGCAAGCCGCTTTGCTAACCTAGCCTCAGAAATCACATCATCACCACGGCATTCCATTTGCTGGAAGTGAGCCAGGAAATGCAGCCCATATTCAGGGACAAGAGTTGTTATGGGAGGAACGTCAGAGGACTAGAGGACTTGTTTACAAGTCCCCACAGTCCACTTGCTCAGGTGTATCCCATTCCCCCGCTGAGAAGGGTCATCATTGGGATTACCCATCTTTCCAAGTTTGAGTCAGTCTTCATGGCCATCCTGGCCTGGGCAGTACTAAACTCAGCCCTTCCCAAGACCATCCAAGAGTGGACAATGGGGAACAACCCCATTCTTGGCACCAGTAGCTTCCAAGTTGCTAAACCCAAGAGCTTTGCTTGGTGTTTGCCATGGCTGATCACCTCTTCTTGAAAGTCTGCTCTTCCCCCAACCCCATCAGCTGTGTCCCCACACCGTCTGCCAGCCTGTCTGGCCACTCCTTTCCTCCTCATAACATCTTGGTAGCCTTCCCACTGTTTCCTGGCTTTGTTTCCTCCCCTGGTTCTACTTCCCCCCACCCCCACAGCCTCCACTTCACCTGAGTGCCAGACTCCATCTCCAGTCCCAATTTGTTCTACCTTTGGCTCCTGTCTGCCAGTTGTGCCCTTCCCTGTGGCCTGAAACAGAGCCCATCTTTAGCCACATCTCCCCACTCTGTTGTCAGCCCCACTAACTCAGCATCACAGAGGTCCCCACACTTAGACTCTGATCCCATTACTTCTGGGCCCTTCCCCATACTGATCAGAGTAGCTAAACCAGGGGTGTCCCTCTGCAGGATTTCTCATATCCCTCTACCCCATCCCTCTGCACTCCTCTTGACTTCACTTCTGACCAGAGCACTTGGCCATGTCTTTCCAGGGTCATTGCAAATCCTCCCTGCTCCAGAGAATCCGAGAATGGTCTCTTCATGGACAGAGAGGGCTATGTGGTCAGGCAGACCGAGTTCAAACCCCATGTGAATTTCTCACTAACTATAGCCTCAAAGTGCTAGTAAACCTTCAGAAACCCAAGTCCCCATCTGTAGAATGGGAATTGTAACAGCAGCTTTGTGCACTTAGATGAGAACCAAATGAGACCGTTTATAAATTCCCACCTGTGATGGGCTGAATAATGCCTGCCCCTTAAAGATGTCCATGTCCTAATCTCTAGACCCTGTAGATATGCTAGTTTACATGACAAAAGCAACGCTGATGATGTCTTTAAATTAAGAATTTAGAGATGGGGAGATCATCCTGTATTATTTGGATGAGACGATGTAATTACTAAGGTCCTTATATGAAGGAGGAAGGAGGATCAGAGTCAGAGGAGGAGACGTCTGGATGGAAGCAGAGATCATGGCAATGCCAGGCCATGGGGCACAGGTGCAGGTGGCCTATAGAAGCTGGAAAGGCAGGGACAGACTCTCCCTTGGAGCCTCCAGAAAGAACCAGCCTTGTCAACACCTTGATTTGTCGGAGACCAATTTTGGACTTCAGACCTCCAGAACCATAAAATAACTTGTTTGTATTGTCTTAAGCCAGTAAGTGTAAGATGACTTGTTATAGCAGCAACGAAAACCTAATACACTACCCCGAATAGATGCTAGGTAGGAGTAACTTTCCTTCTCTCCTTACGGAACGATCCACCTGTTCCTATCACCACTCATGGCCCCACCCCCTACCACCCCACCTCTGAGTCTACCTGGAGTCAAGTGCCATGTTCCCAGGGCAGCTCTCTGTCCCCCCCGAAGCTGGCACTCAAGAAGGGCTCTGTCTGGACCATTCTCGTGACTCATCACAGTTCACCTGGGTGGGGGGGTTCTATTTCCAGCCCTGCCTTAGGTGAGGATGCTAGTGTCTCCAGGTGGGGGCACTTGTTCATGTGTGGCTCTCTCACAACACCTAACTCTGAGCACAGCACGAGGACACAGCGACCACCTGTGTGATCAGACTGAAAGGGGAGGCGGTGGAAGGAGGTCCCAGAGGGCAGTGTCCATGGTCATGGCTGGCCAACATTCTACCAGTTCCTCAGCTTCCTGGGAAGGCACAGAGCCAGAAAGCTAGAAGAAGGCCACGGCCAGGGCTCAGCAATATGAATACTTTATAATGTAGATTTTACACAAATCAGCAGAATCCCTATCTAAAGGGAAGAGATGGGGTCCATTTGTCAAAGGAAGGGAGGTCTGCTAAGGACAGTATGGAAAGTTCTTGAACGGCCTAGGGAGCTCCAGACATGATATTTCTGGGTTGAAATTAGCCAAATGCCTGTGCAAACAGAGCAAGGGAGAGTCAGCTATCTGAGGGGCTGGCTGTGGCTGCCCCATAGGGCCCAGGCCTCCTCGGGAACCGGCTGCAGAAGATAAGTTGGAACAGGAGCAGGGGGTTGAGCATGGCCTTTCTGGTCACTGATGTGCGGCGGGAGGGGAAGACGCTGGCCAGGCGTTGTCTGGCTTTTTCAATCTACCTGAGAGCTCTACCTGCCTGGAGCTCAGCCACGGGCGTGGTGAGAAGCTGAGACCCTTTAAGATGACACGGATTATGATCAAGGGGGTAGACGAAGGCTGGCGTTGCCGGCGAATGCGAAGACCTGAGCATAGTTTGGGGGCGGGGCTACGGGGGCGTACAGGGAAGAGTTTCTGAAACTGAAATCAGGGCTCAGCTTGAGGGGCTAGTGTGTGGAGGGCATGTGGTATCGAGGACTGAGGTGAGAACACACTTCCAGCCACGGATGATAGGAAGATGCTACAAATCCAAGGTCCCTGCCAGGAGCTGTGGGCGCCAGGCTGAATTTCACGCAATCCCCGCCTTCCTGGGTCTATGTTTGGGGAGTGCGTAGGGAAGGGGCTGGGGATGCTGGAGCGAGGCCATCCTTTGGTCGGCCCAAGCAAGGAGAGCCAGTCTGAGAGCAGAGTGGGACCGTCAGTCTCTCTGGGCTTTATTCCTGAGGGATTTCTGCCCGCAGTATTCACTGCTGTGTTCCGGTGCCTGGAACCGTGCTTAGCATGCAGGAAGGGCTTAGTACATACCGCGGTGGAAGAGAGGGAATGGCTATTTATCAAAGCAAGTGTCAGAAGTTAAGTGTCTTACATCGGTGATTTCACGTCTCACCACAGCGAAGCCGGGTGCCCCTCACACTCCGGGCGAGGAAACAGGAGACTCAGAGAGGCTAAGAAACGGCTCTGAGCTCACCAGCTACAGCAGTTCGGGCAGGAATAGAATCCAGGTCTGCCTGTGCCCTGGACCACGGCTCTCCCCAGTAAGGTGGACTGAACGTACCTGAGCTCATCTTAATGACCAAAGGCAGGTCAGAAAGACCCAGTGTGGAGAAGAAGAGGGCAGGTGGTTGCCCAGGGGCACCCTGTGGGAGGGACTCTATGTCAGATCACCAGGGCAGCTGTAACACATACTGTGGACAGGGGTGAGGGATCGAAGGGGTTAAACAGCAGAAAGTTATTTCTCATGGCTCTGGAGGCTGGAATTCTAAGAGCAAGGTGTGGGGAGGGCTGCTGTCTCCCGAGGCCTCTCTGGCTTGTAGATGGCGGTCTTCTCCCGGCCTATGTCTGTGTCCTAATCTCTTCTTATAAAAACACCAGTCGTATTGGCCCAGGGCTTGCCCTAATGACCTCATTTACCTCTTGAAAGACCCTCATCTCCAAATATAATCACATTCTCAAGTCTTGGGGTATAGGTTTTCAACGTATGAATATGGGGGGCAGGCACAATTTGCCCCATAACAGGACTTAAAGGGCACCTTCTGCTCCTCAAAATGGCCAGTGATCTGTGAAGCCCAGAAGAGAAGGCAGCTGCAGGAGGGGAGGGTCGCCATCCCTGCGAGGGAAATACCACTTCGCACTGTCCTGGTGCGAGGAGCGGGTCTTCCCATGCAGCCCATGCAGCGCTCCCTTCTTTCTGCTGCAGTTTAAGGCCCCGCCCCCAGGCCCTCAAAATCTATACTGAGCATGCTCAGTGAGCCTCCAGCCAACCCAGGGCCCACCCCCACCCGCCTCTCCCTTGTTGCGGTGGGGAAGGGGGGTCATTAGTGCCAGGGCACCACACTTTGTCATATGATCTACGCCCCAAGCCCAGCCCTCTCGGAAACATGGGCACCTCCGTGTAACACAGAATAATCCTCCTTAATCAAAAAGAAAAATAATCAGCTCAAGTGTTCGAAACTGGTGAGCTGTGCACTCTGAGAACCAGGGCAAGCTCCGTGGTCCCTAGTTTTCCGGGAGCGCCCCGGCTGATGAGACTAAGTCCCTAGATGGACCTGCTCTCATCATTCCAGAAAGGATGGGTTAACTCTTGAGGCAGGCTGTCCAAAGGGCCGGCAGCCTGCATGGGGAGGGAGAGGGGGCTGCCTGGTTTTGTGCGTTCAGTGGTGTGCCTGCTGCATGTGGGACTTTGACAGCGCCAGAAGGGTTTCATCTGCCGTGGCAGCCCCCAGATGGCCGGGGTCCTGACCCCTCTCTGTGTCCAGCCAACCCCTGGGAGCACACCGCACACATCACCTTGCCTCTCTGGTTCCCTCCACCCTCCTGCTGCTGTCAGAGATTGGACACTTCAGTGCCACACAGGTGACCCTTTCTACTGGAGAGGAGGGCAAAGGCAAACTCATGGCCCCCTAGCCTGGTTGGCATTATGATAGTCCTTCATCTCAACATTCATTTATTCAGCTCTGATGAGTCAGACTGGCGATCTGGGCACGAGCAACATAGATACAGAGCCTGCCTTGGGGGCTCGCACTCCAGCGGGAGAGATAGAAAACACAGAAGCCTATAACAGAGTCATTACAACCTGTAAGAAGCCGTACACGATCCATGTGAAATACACAATTCCCAGGCTCCCACTATGGAGATTTGGCCTCAGCAGGCCTGGGGCGGAGCCTGGAAATCTGTAGTGTTACCAAGTCCCCCAGGGGTCCTGGGATGCCCAGGCAGCCATGGGTGCCCCTGGTCTGAGTCATCCGACTGCCTGCAGACACTGTCCCTAATGCTCCCTTTCACCCAAGAACCCCACGTCTGGGAATCTATCTACGGGTCCTTCTACGCAA
>PITA01011173.1:27302-60854 GCA_004023965.1 Spilogale gracilis | reverse complement strand
GGCAGTGGCTTAACCAACTGAGCCACCCAGGCGCCCATGATTCATCACTTTCATATAACACCCAGTGCTCATCACAACAAGTGCCCTCTTTAATCCCCATCACCCATCTGGCCTGTCCTCCACTCTTCTCTCCTCCAGCACCCCTCAGCTGCTATAGTTCTCTATAGCTCTGTAGTTAGAGTTCTCCATGGTTAAGAGTCTCTTATGGTTTGCTTCCCTCTCTTTTTTCCCTTTCCCCTATGTTCATCTGTTTTGTTTCTTAAATTCTACATGAGTGAAATCATATGGTATTTGTCTTTCTCTGACTTATTTCACTTAGCATAATACACTCTAGTTCCATCTACGCCATTGCAAATGGCAAGATTTCGTTCTTTTTGATGGCTGATCTTCTTTATCACATATATATATCTCACATCTTCTTTATCTATTCATTAGTCAATGGACATTTGGGCTGGCTCTTTGCATAATTTAGCTATTGTTGATACTGCTGCTATAAACATCAGGGTGCATGTGCCCCTTCAAATCAGTCTTTTTGGGGCACCTGGGTGGCTCAGTTGGTTGAGTGACTGCCTTCGGCTAAGGTCATGATCCCGGAGACCCAGGATCGAGCCCCACATCGGGCTCCCTGCTCAGTGGGAAGCCTGCTTCTCCCTCTCTCACTCCCCCTGCTTGTGTTCCCTCTCTAGTTGTGTTTCTGTCAAATAAATAAAATCTTAAAAAAAAAAATCAGTCTTTTTGTGTCCTTTGAGTAAATACCTTGTCATGCAATTGCTGAATCACTGGTAGTTCTATGTTTAACTTTTAGAGGAACCTCCATACTGTTTTCCGCAGTGGTTGCCCCAGTTTGCCTTCCCAACTGTGCATGATGGTTCCTTTTTCTTCCTACCCTTGCCAACACCTGTTTTTTCCTGTGCTGTTAATTTTAGCCATTCTGACAGGTGTGAGGTGCATCTCATTGTAGTTTTGATTCCTATTTCCCTGATGATGAGTGATGTTGAGCATCTTTTCATGCATCCATTAACCTAGAGTTATAGTGTCTTATGCATTTGTTTGTAATGAAACAATGGTATTTGTTGGCAAAATTAAAGTTGAGAGCCTAAAAATATATTTTTAAATTTTCCTGGGCAGTGAAACCCAGAAATCACTAAAACCTCGTATTCAGAGAGGATTCCCTCAACTGATCCACTCATTCATGTTCAGAGGAAGAACCAGAGACACGAAGGGGGAAGGGATTTGTTTAAGCTGCATAGCTAGAGTGGGGAGCTATAGTTAGAGGAGGGCTTTCCTCTCAGTCAGATTATGTTTGAACCCAGCTCTTCATCCCCCTTTCTGTGTGGTTTGGGTCATGTTACTTTACTGCTTGCATTTGGCCTCTTTATTTACACACTGTGGACACTAAATTGTAATTTTCTTGTAGGGTTATTTTGAAGATGACAGGAGGGAACATCAAGTGCTGGGCGCATAGAAACTGTTACCTATGACTCTTATTTTGAACTAGTGATTCTCAAAGGGTGCTCTGTGAACCCCTGGGGACCCCTGAAATATTTTGACCTTGCTGATCCCCTGAAAAGTGGTGTCTACTCAGAGTGCAAGAGAGAAACCAATGGATTCTAATGAACCCAGTGTGAAAAAGTCACTGATACAAATCTGAGAAGCTACATACTGTATGATTCCAACTGTATGACTTCTGCAAAAGGCAAAACCATTGAGACAGTAAAAAGATCAATGGTTGCCAGGAGTTTGGAGGGAAAGGCTGGAGGGATGAATACATGCAGCAGTTATTAAGGCAGTGAAACTATTCTGTGTGTTACTGTAACAATGGCTACATGTCAGTATGCACTTGTCAAAACCTATCAGGGGCACCTGTGTGGCTCAGTCAGTTAAGCGTCTACCTTCGGCTCAGATCATGATCCCAGGGTCCTGGGATTGAGTCCTGCATCAGGCTCCCTGCTTGGAGGAGAGCTTCTTCCTCTCCTCCGTGCTTGTGGTCTCTCACACTATCTCTGTCTCTCTCTCTCTCTCTCAAATAAATAAATAAAATCTTAAGGAAAAAAACCCTATAGAATACACAACAGAGTGGGCCCTAATGTAAACTATGGATGTTATTTAGTTAATAATGTGTCATGAATAATGTGTTGATATTGGCACACTGATGGTAATAAATGTACCTCTCTAATGCAAGATGCTAATAACGAGGGAAACAGGAGGGGTTAGTAAATGGGAAATCTCTGTATGTTCTACCAAAATTTTCTGTAAACCTAAAACTATATATCTTTATATTTTAAAACATTCATTGACATGGTTTCAGATTCCACATTACTACTAAGTAGCTGCTACTTGTTGGGTTTTGGGTGTGGTATCAAAGAAAAATATCCACAACTATCTGAAAATGCTAGTCAAATACTCAGTTCTCTAACTATACAGCAGTGTAAGCTAGGTTTTCTTCTTCTTTTAAGATTTTCTTTATTTGTCAGAGGGAGAACACAAACAAAGGGAGTGGCAGGCAGAAGGAGAAGCAGGCTCCCTGCTGAGCAACGAGCCCCATGCAGGACTCCATCCCAAGACCCTGGGATTACGATCTGCGCCCAAGGCAGACACTTAACCAACTGAGCCACCTAGGTGTCCCGGTCTGGGTTTTCTTCATGTGCTTCAACCAAATAACATATCATAAGAGACTGCAGAAGCATCTAAGCCAGACACTAATGAGATTTGCAAAAATGTCAGACAATGCTACTCTTCTCACTACATTTTTTTGTTTTGGAAAATATAGACATTTCTTGTAAAAATTATTTATATTAAAATGTAACAGGCTCCTTGTTTTTCTTTTTAAATGGATTAGTGAGTATGTATTTTGAATTTTTTTTCTTTAGTTTTAATTTCTAATAGGGCAAATATCAATAGCTATAACCTAGATAAACAAATGCTTTTCTGGCTTCTCAATAGCTTTTTAAGAAGGTGAACATGACTTGAGTCCAAAATGTTTCAGAGTCACTGTTTTTGAGCAAGGCCAGGCCTGGCTCTGTCTATAGGACTTGGAGCTTTCCCCAAGCTGTCTCTGTGTCTCTCCCTGGCCTCCACCATCCTCACCCAAATCTCCTCAGGAATGTCCCTGCACCTGTCCACATCAGGGTGTGGGTGTGGAGAGGGAAGAGGTACCAGGAACTTGAGGCTGAGCCTCTGCCCTCTTCAGCGCCACTTTGCCCCCTGTGGGGTCTTCCTGAGGCAGTGAGTGTGGAAACCAGTCGAGGGATGCTGGCAGTGTCAGAGGGCCCCCTCAGTCCCAGGCCTCCCCCCACAATCCAAGAACACACCAGCCAACCCTCAGCTGGGCCCGGGAGGAGCTTTCCTGAGCGCCTCACCAGGAACTTGGCCGTCTGGTTGCTCTTGGTGTACTTGTAGAGCCTGCGAAGCTGTTTCGCCTCCAGTTCCGAGAAGAGAGAAACAAATCTCCAGAGCCTCCTGCCAGGGAGAAGCCGAGGCTGAGGGAGGCAGAGCACAGCCCCTCTCCTTTCAGCATCTGTTTCATGTCCAGGAGCCACCCAGGCAGACATGGACCACATGCTGCCTCCTTGGGTTCAGTTGGGGACATGGACATCTGGATATTTGCTAGACCTTGAACACCCTATCCTGGTGTGGACACCCACACTACACAGCAGTTGTTCAATCAGAGGTCATTCTTCACAGGGTCAGGAGAGTTCTTTGTCTACTGTGTGGGCAAGCTGCCGTGAATGAGTGCTACCCTGAATAACTAGGGGACCCTGTTCTCTCTACCTCTTCTTTACCATGCTCACTCCAGGATCCTCAGGCTTTCACATAAAGATGAAAGACTCAGGGATCTTGACTGAGATGTGTCCTTGAATGGGAGGGGGAGGGGCCAGGGCCCAGGAGTGGGTACAGTGGGAAGGGCAAGGAAGCTGCCCTACTTCCTCCAGTGCTTGATTTCCCAGGTTCGGCAGTAGTGCTGCAGAAAGGTGTTGATGTGGTCCCCTAAGACCATCAGGCTCTGCTTCAAGTATTTTAGCTTCTTCTTCTGGGGAAGGTCCCTGGGCAGGTGCAACTTTCGCAGGAACTTCTTCAGTGGCCGTAGATATTCTTTACACTGCGGAGGCAACAGGTGAAGAAAAGGAGAAAAGAAGAGGCAGATGGGTAGCCCCAAGTAACCAGCAGCCATTATGGGCCAGGAAGTGTTAAGTGGGTTAAGCAAGGAGGTTCTCATCAAGGTCTTACTCCACTTCCTTCCCAAGAGCATGACAAGTGGGACAGCAAGCTATGGGTCTGAGGCCTGCCAATTTCTGACCCAGGTCTCATGGCCGGTAGGAGAGACAGGGTCCCTTACTCACAATTTTGAACGTGTCCTGGTCCAGACCCTTGGCATGGCGGACAAGTGAGTCTCCAGTGGGGGTGGTGCTGGAGCTCTTCTCTAAGCAGGGTACATCCGTCGCCTAGGAGGAGGCAGGGGGCAGCAGTCAGTTGGGGGGTCTAAGGTGCATGCTCCTGAAAGGAGCAGTGCAAGGCAATCAGTGGTCCAGATTCCAGCCAAAGCCCTTCTCCATTATCTCTAGGACCTCTTCCTTGGTCCAGCCTGGAAGCAAGTAAGTCCTTAGCAAAGAAACCCATCCCTGAGGATTCCTGCTTAGTAAACCTAGAATGCCCTACCCATTTCTTCCATAATCATTAGAGCACAATACTGCAGCTAATTTTGCAAAGCACTTGATAAACATGAGCTCATTTTATTCTCCCACAAATTCTGTGAGGTGAGATTGTTATCCCTGGTTACAGACAAGAATACTTCGAGGCACCAAGAGATTTAAGGGACTCCCTGGGGGAATGAGCAGGGAGTCATTCAGCAAACATTTATTGAGCACTTAAGTCCCAGGCCCGCCTCTAACCTTTAGCAACAAGCCACAATAATGGCACTCAGAAAAGCCTGTGACAGATGGTAATGAGAAGGAGTTTTCTGACGGCAAATGTGGGGCCAAAAAAACCCTTAAAATTAATGAAGACAAAGTGACTGTGAAATAATACTTGAAGTCCAAGCACAGGATTAGATGGATGTGGTAAGATTTGCACTTGACTTTGCAAAAGCCTTTCAGAAAAGTGAGCATTAACTCCTGCCTGTATGCAGGAGGAACAGGGAAGACCCAGGTCCAGACTGCTCTGAAAGCAGAGACTGGGGAAAGGGAGGAAGGTAAACAGAGAAAGTATGGAACTTAGGCTCCTGCAGGCCCCAGAGAGAGGGAACTCTGGTGGATCAACTCCATAAACACCACTCACACCACACAACCCAGCACACAGGGCATATTACCGCACGTGTACACACACATACTCTTGTTCCTTCTGTCTCCTGTGAGCTCATACAACACCATCTTTTCTTCTTTTCTTCCCTCAATTTCATGTTCTCTGCTTCCGAAGACCAGCCCTTCAAGGACCCTCCGTTCTTCCCTCCCTCACCTCACTAGCCCCATTTCACCTTCTTTGGTGGCTTGTCCCCTTCAGCCCCTTGCCCATCTGAGGCCTCCACCTCAACAGGCGCACTAGTGGTCTCCAGAGTGACACTCCTTATGTCCCCTCCGGCTTCTGACCTACTGCTTCTGTGACCTGAGTGTCTCAGGGAGTGGGCAGGTTGGCTCCAGAACTCGGAGCAGAACCATGGCAACCGCCAACACAGAGCCTAGCTCCCCTCCCCCCATGCCCTCGTTCTTGGGGGTGGCCTCCAGGCACCTCCTTCAACTGGGAATCGAACTCGGGAAGCGAGCAAGATGTGCCGGGTAGACCCAGGACTTTGTCAGAGCTCACCACGGGTAAGGAGGGGCTGTAACCCCTTCTCCCAGGAGAGCTTCAGATGCCAGTGATTGGGACCCCTGGTAAGACCTGTGAAGTAATTTTCCTGCGTGCGAATCACTCATGACGCCTCAGCTAACACCGTGGGTTCCCTGACATGGGGGCCATAGTTTATAACGTGTCTTTCTGGTTTGGGGACAAAGGTCTAGAGGGTGCTCGGAGAGAATGGAATACAGTAAGTCTCTACTGAGACAGATGTTCTATTCCTCCGTAGCCTCCAGAAGTTAATAAGCCGGTTGTGTTGGGCGTTGTTGAGAGACGGTATTACCTCAGTTGAGCCTCACAACAGTCTTCTCTGAGGTGGTACCAGCAGCGATCCCAGAGATGCAGAGAGGTCCGGTGACTTGCCTTAGGTCCACGACCACTAAGTGGGGCGCGGGGCTTTCGGTCACATCCAGACCGGTCTAGCCTTTCCCACCGACGCCGCCCTCCGGGGATCCGAGGCCGCGGGGGGCATTGCGGTCGCCGGAGTCCGGGCATCTCCCTGGCCCGCTCAGCCCGGAGGGCCTCGAAGGCGCGGAGTCCCAGCCGCGACCTCGTCCCTATAGCGGCTCCTGGGCACGCTCGCGACCTCAATCGGCGCTGAGCGGACCGTTGCAGCCTCCGCTTACACAGACTGTATGTTCTTCCCCCGGACGCGGAGCTCCATGTCCCGCAACCCCCGCAACCCCCAGACTGTACTTCCCACTTCCCCCTGCCGTCGCTAGCACCCGGTCAACCGCCGAGGCCAACCCGGCGGGGCTGGGATCCCCACCCCTCCCCGCGAAGTCCTCCCAGGTGTCTCTGTCTCTCTGTCTCTCTCTGTCTCTGTCTGTCTCTCTCGCCATCTGGCGGCGGAACTCGCACATGACAGGGACACTGTGGTTCGGGAGAGGCCGAGGGGGAATGAGGCTCTTCTCCAAACTGGAAAGCCTATTGTGCTGAGCGTTAATCCAGGACTATTTTGCGGCTATTAAAAAGGAAATTGTACCGGCACCTGGGTGGCTCAGTTGGTTGGGCAACTGCCTTCGGCTCAGGTCATGATCCCAGAAACCTGGGATCGAGCCCCACATCAGGCTTCCCTGCACGGCAGGAAGCCTGCTTCTCTCTCTCTCTCTCGCTCGCTCGCTCGCTCCCCCTGCTTGTGTTCCCTCTCTCACTGTGTTTCTCTTTGTCAAATAAATAAATAAAAAATATATATTTTAAAAAAGGAAATTGTATTGGTAAAAGTAAGGAAAGAGGGCTCTCTTAAATACTTCTGCTGGGAACAACTCGGAATGTTACATGTACATTCCCATTGGCCCACAAATTCTACTTCTAGGAGTTGGTCCTAAGGAAAGTTGATGTGTGCATGAGGACTGTTACAGTGGTGACAATTTGGAAACAACTGAAGTTCATCAGTAGGAAAGGGTAAATAAACTGCAGAATACTAATACTTAAAAGTATTACTCTGTTAAATAGTAAATAAAACTAAAGAATATTACTGAAATACTACTAATTATTAAAATATTACTCTTATCTACATAATACTAATTAAAAATTTTAAAAGTTACTATAATGATGTGGAAAGAACTAAAACAGCATGTCTCTTATGATTCCATTTTTGAAACTATTTATATATGCATAGAAAAAAGTCTTAAAGGATACACTTCAAAATATAAAAGGTAACATTTCACTTTTTTTGCATATTATCTGCATTTCTAAAAATAATGAATATGCTTTACATTTACAGTCAGAAGAGAGAGAATCTGTTTTTAAAAGTTACTCATAAGGACTAAATAATATTAAAAATGTTATATAATGTTAAGTTTAAAAACACAGCACAAAAGAGTATTACATTAGAACTTAGATAAGTCGACATGAACATGGACCAAGACTGGAAAAAAAAACAGTAGAAAAAAGAAACAAGGAATTGATTATAGGTACAGCTATTATATGTGTATTCCTCCCCCTGACTAAAATAATATTTACAATTCAGAAGGGGCAATTAAGTCAGAACCTCAAAGTTTATCTGTCCTTGCCTGCTCCCTCATCCCACTCCAGTTCTCCTTTTCCCTCCCAGAGCTTCCAACAAGTCATAGACCCTGGATGCCTGCTCTCTTCCTATAATGGTTTTATTATAAGCTTAGGGAGTAGCCTGAAGAGACAATTGAGCCTGCCAGTAGCTAGAAATAATGACTCAACACTCAATATTAAAACAAAAATCCCTTGCCTTTGGGACACATTCTCCAAAATCCAATTGGTTAGCATAAAATGACACTATAGAGCAAGTCAACTCATTGAACTGAGTCATTCTTCCAATATTTAATTTAAAAAACTCTATGTGCCATGTACTTCAGGCAGGTGGGGTGGAGAAAGTGGGGTGGACGATGTTAATTTGTTCACCCACCACTCTATGCAGGTTGGCATATTCCTTGATGGTATGGGCTAGTTTCATAATCATTATGTCTCACCCTTACCCTCTAGGGACAAAAATCTCATTGTATGTCCTAAATCAGAGGTCTACACTTCCTCTCATAGACTTGAAGATCTTTCCATCTCTCTCTCTGGGTTAAACTGTGACTCAGACACTTTTTATTCCCCTAAAGAATTCTCTCTATATCCCTTTCTTTAATAAGAAACCCAAAGGTATCTTTGCATTGCCAAAAGAAATCCCTTGATCTTGTTCTGAATTATCCAATTATCCAATTAGAATTGTATCAAGTCTCCAAGAAAAAAGGGAGCATTCAAATTCACACCATAGCTAGAGTTCTGGGTCTGGAGGAAATGAGACAGTTTCCAGCTGAGGGCCAAGACATCCCTAACCCAAATCCATGAGGGACTCTATCACTACCTAAGGCAAAGTCTCTTGCCAGGGTCCACTGACAGGCCTGAGGGAGTCAACAAACCCTTTGAAACTCTTAACAGGCCCATCTCTGCATGCTGATCGGGAGCATCTGTTCATCTCCTCTCTTCTCAGAATAGTTCTCAAAAATATTTGGTGCTTGGGGCGCCTGGGTGGCTCAGTTGGTTAAGCGACTGCCTTCAGCTCAGGTCATGATCCTGGAGACCTGGGATCGAGTTTCCACATCGGGCTCCCTGCTCGGCGGGAAGCATGCTTCTCCCTCTCTCATTCCCCCTGCTTGTGTTCCCTCTCTGGCTGTGTTTCTCTGTCAAATAAATAAAATCTTTAAAAAAAAATATTTGGTGCTTTTTTCTTCACTCCTATCTGCTATTTACTGTAGTTTTCCATTTATGGAGTCCTGGTTTAATTTCACGTTTTTTTTTTCTTCTTTCTTTTTTGTAACAATGTTTTAATTGGGGTTTTATGTGCTCTAAAAATATCCTGTCAGGATATCAAAATAACACCACAGAACAGCAAGCTTATAACTTCAGAGCAGTTTCTAAACAATTTAATGATATGCAAGCTTCTGAGATGGTGTTAAATTGCTGGGCCTAATGATTTCCACTTGCCTCTCTCTGGAAAGTGTTCTTTCCTAAGATGGGAGGCAGGGCGACGCACAGGAGAGAATTGTATGGCCAACAAATATTGAAACTGGGAAGGATTTTGGAGAGAAAAAAAAAATGCCACCCCTAAATTTTCTATAAGTCCTGTAAGTTCTCCCCAGAGGACTTGCTCTCACCACCCGCTTCTCCCTCTCTCACTCCCCCTGCTTGTGTTCCCTCTCTGGCTGTGTTTCTCTCTGTCAAATAAATAAATAAGGTCTTTAAAAAAAAGAAGAAGAAGTTACCAGTATCTGGGAGGAAGGAAGAATAATTACAGAGTTTCTGTTTGGGATGATAAAAGTTTTGGAAATAGATAGTGGTGGTGGCTATACAATACTGTGAGTGTACTTAATGCCACTAACTTGTATGCTTAAAAAAGGTTAAAATGGTAAACTTAACGTGATGTGTATTTTGCCACAGTAAAAAGTTAATTCTGGAAACATAAAAATTTTTTTTAAAGATTTTATTTATTTATTTGACAGAAAGAAACACAGTGAGAGAGGGAACACAAGCAAGGGGAGTGAGAGAGGGAGAAGCAGGCTTCCTGCCGAGCAGGCAGCCCGATGCGGGGCTCGATCCCAGGTCTCTGGGATCAGGACCCGAGCTGAAGGCAGTTGCCCAACCAACTGAGCCACCCAGGTGCCCCTGGAAACATAAAATTAAGTATAAACTTACAATGAAAGATATTATAGCAAAGACAAAATAATATTCAACAGCCAGCCCTTCCTGGTTATTTTTCTACATTTAATGGTTATTTTTGCCCTGGCAGTTATTTATGTCTGTTGCATTGGTGAAGTAGAAACACTATGGACACGTGTGCTGCCGGGCATTTCTTCCCAAGTGCACAGGGAGTGCTGATCCATGGGTCGCTGGACGTCAGTGCGGAGGGAGAATTTATACAACAGAAATCAAAACCACTATAAATCAGGGTCCTCTCCTCCCCACCAAACATTTGCCAGCACACCACTCTTTCTGAACCATAATTTCCTCAATGGCAAAAAGGAAATAACAAGACTTATCGCACAGAGTTTCTCTGAGGATTGAGATAGTTCATTGTGTGAGTTGGTGGAGGTTGACTAAACTGATAAATGACTGTGGTGATGATTTCACCATATACATATTATATATAATCATTATGTTATATGCCAATTAAGAATTAAAAAAAAAAGATTTTTCAGGTGACAGAGCCCATCAGTGTGCCCACCACATAAGAAGTGCTTGGTTAGCTTTCACCTTTTACTGGAGACCGTGAGCTCCTCGAAGGCAGAAGCCCTCTCAAATTAGCTTTCTGTCCTCCAAATCTCTATTGCAGGAACTCAATAAATGTTCATTGAATTGAACACATTAACGAATGGGTGGCCGTTCCCAAGGCAAATGGAGAAAAATGTTGTTATCATGACAGCAAGCATCAGAATTACTTTTAGGAAACAAAACAACTTCACTAGTTGGGGGGAGATCTGAGGCCAAGACAGGAGCCTTATCACCAAAAAGAGAGAGCTAAGCTGCTTTGAAAGAGAAGATGAGAAGAATTTGGCCTTTGTGTTTGTTTTCAATCTAGAAAAGAATGTCAGAAGGGAGAGGAAGAGAGAGTGGGCATTACAGAGACAGAAACCCGCAAAACAGATGGTGTGAGCTTGGGTCACCATGGGGTGAGTTGGAGGCTGAGTAGGCTGGGCGCAACACTTCTAGTAAGGCCTGCCTGGGGAACCCATGGGATGAATATGGGTTGTATTCGTTTGCTGTAAGGTATGAGATGCAACATTTCATTAGAACCCTCTGTGTCAGGACGTCTGGGTGGCTCAGTTGGTTAAGTGTCTGCCTTTGGCTCAGGTCATGATTCCAGGGGCCTGAGATCCAGCCCAGCATGGGGCTCCCTGCTCAGTGGGGAGCCTGCTTCTCCCTCTGCCTGAAGCTCTCTCTGCTTGTTCTCTCTCTTTCTCTGTGTCAAATAAATAAAATCTTAAAAAAAAAAAAAACAGGGGCGCCTGGGTGGCTCAGTTGGTTGAGCGACTGCCTTCGGCTCAGGTCATGATCCCGGAGACCCGGGATCGAGTTCCATATCGGGCTCCCTGCTCGGCGGGAAACCTGCTTCTCCCTCTCTCACTCCCCTTGCTTGTGTTCCCTCTCTGACTGTGTTTCTCTCTGTCAAATAAATAAAATCTTAAAAAAAAAAGTTTATTTAAAAAAATGGAATTACATGGCCTTTGGTCTGACCCAGGAACCCACTTATTCTTATGTTTTGAGCTTTTCTGTTTGGGGGAATATAATTATATGGTTTATTTGTGTCACCTGACAGAGTACGTTTCAAGAAATCTTCATTTATTCCCATCAGCAAAGATATAATAACACCTTTTTTCTAGGTTCTACTAGCCCACAAAAAAGAGATACATTCACATTCCAGGAACCCGGTCCCAGGAAAGACATTCTCCCTTAAGTTGTTTCAGTAGGATCAAACCTGGCTTCCTTTCCAAGCCTGCACTCTGGAATAATTACCCACGGATGCTTTATTTGTACAACAGTAATATATTGAGATTGAGGAACTTCTGTGCAGAACTCTGTCCTGAGTGTTTGCATAAGAAAGGCAAACAGATACAACTGAGGTGACTGCACTAAGATTACTGCCAACCTGGGAAGCTTTTTCTGGGCAGGCAACAAGCCTATGACGGCCGTGAATAAATCTGTTAAATGACCAGCTTATGCATTCTAAACTAGGACTCCTACTAGTGATTATTCTTTGTTTGTTTGGAGATTATGACATTGGCTAAAAAGACCAGCTTTCTATTTAAGTGTCCTTTTCAAACTGGAAACATGAGAAGATTGCTTCTCGGCAGCCACTATTTTTAGAGTATGTGCTGGGGAGCACAATGATGGTGCTTCTAGGGAGCTAATCCCAGTCTCTTTTGTTACAAGGACATTGATGGGCACCCTTCTGCAATTTCCCTAAATAAGCTGAGCCACACTTACAAGAAGACTTTGGTGTGGTATGTAATACAAAGACCATTGAAAAGCTGTGTTTCAGCACCGCCCAGATCCCCTCTTGAAAAGGGAGCTTTCCTAGACCAGCTCTTTAAGGAAATGAGGAATGTGGAGCAATATAGGCTAAAATGGGAAGTGATAGTGTCTTCTCATGGACATTTGGGCAAAGGGAGAACCAAACGGTCTTCTCTCAACCCCCAGAAGTGAATAAAAACAAGTTAAGACTTTTCCCTGGAATGAAAAATATCAAAAGATTAATGTTTAGGACCTATGCCGTGTGCTTCACATTAAAGACACTTTTTATTTGGAAATAATTTCAAGCTTACAGAAAAGTTGTAAGAAAAAAAAAGAAAGAAAATACTTGTATACCGTTTACTTAGATTCATTTGTTAACGTTTTAACCTATCTGCTTTATTATAGCATTCTCCCTGTTTCCCATTCTCTCTCCACACACACACACAAACACACACACACTATATATATATTTACATATATATATATATATATTCCAGAGATGTGTGTGTTGTGTGCATAAAAAGTTTGTTTTTTCCCGAACCCTTTAGAAGTAAGTTTCATACATCATGGTCCCTTTCCCCTAAATAACCCCAGTGTATATTTACTAAGAAGAGGAATTCAAGTTAAGAGATACCCTATTTGAGGGTGCCTGGCTGGTTCAGCAGGTGGAGTGTGCAACCCTTGATCTCAGGGTTGTGAGTTTGAGCCCCACATCATTGCGTTGTGTGTAGAGATTACTTAATAAAATCTTGAAAAGAGAGAGAGAGACTATATTTGAGGAAATACACCCAAACAGCCTCATTCACACCTGGACCTGATCTCAATGTTGAGATCCTATGGTCCAGGCTTGAGCCTGATATCATAATGAGGATTTTGGAGAAAGGGGTGAATGTGTATTGCAGATAGGAGAAATGTAAATTGTGACCAGAGGGCAGGCTGTTGGCACAGCAATATTGCCGGAGCCTATTTCTCCTCCCCTTGAACCCAGGCAGAACTCTGTGACCACTTCAAGACTAGAATGCAGCAACAGTGACATTGTGTTACATGTAAGGCTAGGTCATAAAAGATGATACAACTTAAACTGATTACTCCCACCCTCCACTCCACACACTGCTCACCTTTGGAAACTAGTCACAGCATTTTGGGGGAAGATGAAGCACACTGTTTCAGCGGCAACAGCTTGAAAGTGGAGGAATGGAATCCTCTGAAGCCTTGCTCACTCACATGTCTGACAGTTGGTGCCTGTTGTGGTCTGACTCAATGGAGGGGAGGTTGGCTATCTCTGCTGAACCTTGCCCAAATCACAGATTCATAAGCAAAATAAATACTATCATTGTTTTATGCCACTAAGTTTTGGGGGTTATTTCTTGAGCAGCAACAATAATCAGAATCACAATCACATGCAATGGCATGGGCATGCTCACATGTAGAAACAAATATATACGTGCTGGCATATAATTCCATTTAGTGCTCTAGGACTTCAGAAGAATTAAAAAAATTGAGATCAAGGGAAGGATGGAGTATTGAGGATGGAGAAACCCCTTATATTAATGTTTTCATAACACAAGATTGGGTGTAGTTCATAAATGCACACAGTGATCTATAATTAGAATTTAAGATGGTCCACCTTTGTTTTTGTTCCATATCCATAGAAACTAGAAGATTTGGGTTAAGTTAGCACTGTTGTTAGGAAAGGTTGTCCATGAATCTAGTACATGGTCTGAGCAACTAATGAGAGTTTTTCTGAGTGGGGGAAATCGAATTCTTTCCCTGTGGAATTTCTGGGGACAATCTTAGTATCTGTTGGGTACTCCCTCAGACTTTGGTATGAATTACTTAGGATGTCAGTATTATTTACTAATGTACACACAAATATGTGGGCCTAAACAGTCTCTCTAGAGTGACATCCAGGTTGCAGTTCATGCACAAGTAGAAATCTACCTTTGGGCGCCTCTACCTTCGGCTCAGGTCATGAGCTCAGGGTCCTGGGATTGAGGCTTGCATCATGCTCTCTGCTCAGCAGGGAGCCTGCTGCCTCTCTCTGCCTGCCTCTCTGCCTACTTGTGATCTCTCTCTCTCTCTGTCAAATGAATAAAATAAAATGTTAAAAAAAAAGAAATCTACCTTCAACCATTAATCATCACACTTTAGCCCAATTCAATTCACTCTTGTAGAACAAATTTTTTAAAAGATTTTATTTATTTATTTGAAAGAGAGAGATCACAAGTAGGCAGAGAGGCATGTAGACAGAGAGAGGAGGAGGAAGCAGGCTCCCTGCTGAGCCGAGAGCTGGAGGCAGGCCTCATCCCAGGACCCTGGGGATCATGACCTGAGCCGATAGCAAAGGCTTTAACCCACTGAGCCACCCAGGCACCCTAGAACAAAATTTTAAGAGAGCCCATTGTCCCTAGAACCTTCTGTCAAGTTTTGTCCATTGATAGAAATCTGATGTAAAATCTACCTGAGGGGCACCTGGGTGGCTCAGTTGGTTAAGCGACTGCTTTCGGCTTAGGTTCTGATCCTGGAGACGCTGGATGGAGCCCCACATCAGGCTTCCTGCTCAGCGGGAAGCCTGCTTCTCCCTCTCTCAGTCCCTCTCCTTGTGTTCCCTCTCTAGCTGTGTTTCTCTCTGTCAAATAAATAAATAAAATCTTAAAAAAAAAAATCTACCTGAAAGCATTCCTCAAATGCTTACAATTCTTACCAAGTGTTAGAAGTGAGAATTATTACCTTGCTAGTTAATAAATACATTTTGATTTTTCAGTTGTGGTAGTAGCTAGCATTTTTGTTCATATAAAGGGCATTTCTGATGAGGCAGAGTTTTTTATCTTTTGAGCTCTACTTTAAACTCTGTGCCTTTATTCACACTTTTTTTTTCCTGGAATGCTCTCCCTTCCCTACAGCTTAGGGGGAGGGGCAGATGAAGAGGTAGAAAGCCTCAAGCAGATTCCCTCCTGAGTGCCGAGGCTCAACCCCAGGACCCTGAGGTTACTGGGACTCCATCCCAGCACCCAGAGATCAGGAACCCAGCCAAAATCAAGAGTTAGCCACTCAACCGACTGAGCCACCCAGGCACCCCTCTCTATACCCTTCTTTGCTTTCCTACTTCACTGGCTTCTTCTTTTCAGTCTTCTTGCTAATTCCCCATCTCTGAAGTTTTAATGTTGGAAGCCTCAGTTACCTTGGGAGTGAATTATGTCCTGGGATCTCTCATCCAGTTTCATGAGTTTAAGTATCATGAATCTCTAATGACTCCTCAATTTATATCTTTAGGCAGAACCAAGTCTCACGTCAGACAAATCTTTAACTCACTATTCAACATCTCTGCTTGGATGTCTAACAGACATTTCAAAAGTAACAGATCTAAAGCTGATCTCCTTGAACTTGTCCCACAAACCTCCCCTCCTATTGTCTTCTAGTCTATACATCTCAGTGAATATTAATTCTAGCCTCTTAGTTCCTTTGGCCACCAAGTTGGAAGTGGTTATTCTCTGACACATCCCAATTCAGTCTCTCAATAAATCTTGTTGGCTCCTCCTTCAAAATATTATCTTGGACCCAACTGATCCCCCTTAACTCTCCCTGCCTGAATATCTACACTAGCCTTCCAACTGGTCTCCCCATCTTTACCCTTTCTTTCTATCTTCTTTCCTTCCCGTCCTTTTTTTTTTTTTTTAAGATTTTATTTATTTATTTACTTACTTACTTACTTACTTACTTATTTATTTATTTATTTTTAAAGATTTTATTTATTTAACAGAGAGAAACACAGCTAGAGAGGGAACACAAGCAAGGGGAGTGAAAGAGGGAGAAGCAGGCTTCCTGCCGAGCAGGGAGCCCGATGTGGGACTCGATCCGGGGTCTCCGGGATCATGACCTGAGCCGAGGGCAGTCGCTTAACCAACTGAGCCACCCAGGCGCCCCTAAGATTTTATTTATTTACTTGATAGAGAGAAACACAGAGAGAGAGGGAACACAAGCAGAGGGACTGAGAGAGGGAGAAGCAGGCCTCCCGCCGAGCAGGAAGCCCGATGTGGGGCTTGATTCCCTGTCTCCAGCATCATGACCTGGAGGCAGTCGCTCAACCAACTGAGCCACCCAGGCACCCCCTTTTCTTTCTTTTTTAAGTAAACTCTGTGCCCAACGTGGGGCTCAAACTCACAACCCAGAGATCAAGAGTCATATGCTCTCCCAGCTGAGCCAGGCAGGCGCCCCTCTGTCTTTTTACCCTTTCATCTCTTCTCTCGCTCCAGTTCATTTTCAACACATCAAAGAGAGCCATTCAAAGTTTATATAGATCTCTTCTCTATGCAAAATCCCACAATGGCATCCCATTTTCTAAGTAGTAAGAACCAAAGTTTTCAGGAAGGGTGTACCCTAACCACTTCCCTCAGTGTTCAGTCATACTTGCTCCTTGCCAATCCTTATATTGGCCAGGATGCTCTTGCCTCAGTGCCTAGGATATCCACAAGGTTTACTCCATCATCTCCTTTAGATTTTGCCTTAAATATCACCTTCTTGCTCCTCTATGACTATTCTATTTTAAATTACAGCCTTCATTTTCATTTCAGCACTTCCTGTCTCCTTTTTCTGCAATTTTTCTCCACATAATTTGTTACCAATGGACTTACTCTTACTTTACTTTATTTCATTTTATTTCTTTTTCCACTAAAATTGTAAATTTTTCATAAGATCTAGGAATTTTTCATTGTTCTATTCTATATCTTCAGGACCTAGGATGATGCCTGTTACATACTAGGCACTTTGAACTTGTTGAAGGAGTGAATGAATGGCTGATTTCTTACTCAGTCCTCCAAGACTCCCATCCCCCAAAGCTTCCCTCCCTTCCCAATTCCTTTATTTTGGACTCTCCCTATTTTCAGTTCCCATAACATACTATATTTGTCTTGATCATAGTACTTCTTGGAGCCTTTAAAAAGAATTCATCTTTGTGTTCCCTAGGGTTTAAGAAAATGCTTAATAAATTTTTTAATCTTTTTTTAAAGATTTTATTTATTTGACAGAGAAAGATCACAAGTAGGCAGAGAGGCAGGCAGAGAGAGAGAGGAGGAAGCAGACTCCCTGCAACCTTGATCCCAGGACCCTAGGATCATGACCTGAGCGGAAAGCAGAGGCTTTAACCCACTGAGCCACCCAGGTGCCCGAAAATGCTTAATAAATTTTAAAATAAACTATCTGCACCATACCAAATGTTGGGGCAGTAAGAAGATGTTAGATAGACATGAGTGAGAAACTTCTCAACTTCCTCTGTTTTTATATGAATTTCCTTCCTTTTTCAAAGAAACCCAGATTTGATTCCACCCCCACCTCCAGAATGCCAGTAAATGAACATAATTGCCAAAAAACCCTTTAAGCCAAATGCTATTTTATAGCTTTCACATCCTTTTGAAAGAAAATATTGGGATTTTTAAAAATCTTACGTATTGGATCAGGACCACCAAGCAAAATGTTTTACCTAAGTCTAGATCACAACTTACATACTGCATATCTAGCTTCACCTACCAAATCCTTTGAAGACTAATGATTGGGGCACCTGTGTGGCTCAGTCTTAAGCATCTGCCTTCTGCTTGGATCTTGGTCCTGGGGTCCTGGGGCTTCCTGCTCTGCAGAAAGCCTGCTTCTCCCTCTCCCACTCCCTCTGTTTGTTCTCTCACTGTCTCTCTCTCTCTCTGTCAAATACATTAAAGCATCTTCAAAAAAAGACTAATAATTTACCCCATCTTCATCCACTGTGAATGTCAGAGTTTTTGAATTATACCAAAATTACTTGTTATTAAATACCTACATGTAAGCAGGTACATCTCTGTATGAGAATTTTTAATTAACACACTTGATTTTTTAGGGCAGTTTTATGTCCACAGCAAAATTGAGCAGAAAGTACAGAGATTTCCCATATAACTCCTGTCCCCAAGCATGCATAACCTTCCCCATCAAAATAATAGTTATTAATCAAAAGGAAGCCTGGAGTGAAGAAAGGAAGGGCAATTAGACAAAGAGTAAATTGGTAGTTCAGTAAAAGGTGGAAAACAGAATAGAAGCATTGTATTAATAGCCAGGTGAGAAAAAACTCAGCCTGACCTAAAAATAAAAAGATTTTAGTGGGCAAGAGAATGTACACTTCAAGAGATAATAAGATCATAGAACTTAAGAATTGAAAAAAGCCTGATTGAGTTTAAAACCTTCATCTAGTAGACAAAGAAATCAAAGTCTAAAGTATACAGCCAGGGGCGCCTGGGTGGCTCAGTCGTTGGGCATCTGCCTTCAGCCTAGGTCATGATCCTGAGTACTGGGTTCAAGTCCCACACCTGGGTCCCGGCTTGGCGGGAAGCCTGCTTCTCCCTATTTCACTCCTCCTGCTTGTGTTCCCTCTCTTGCTCTGTCTCTCTCGCTGTCAAATAAATAAATAAAATCTTTAAAAAAATCCAAATAAGTATATAGCTTAAGTTTCCATTTCTCAAATATCTAACGAAGCATATTAGTATGATAAGCTGGACTTCAGATGACTTGACAAAGTGATTTAGAACCTGGAAACAGAAGTAAGGCATATCTTTTCTGTTCAGAACTAGATTCTGTGCCATTGTATGTTTTAACTGCTGATTAGAATTCAAGTAATGTACTTATTTTTAAACTTATAGTTTCTATTTTGCTGGAAAAGACTGGCCTGAGTAAAATTCAGTTGCCACATTGGAAGAAATAAGATCAGAAGAGGACTAAAAAGAAGCTGCTTGATTTTTCAGGAGCTAACAACAACAACAACAGCTAGTGGTGAAACTGCCAACAGTACCCATTCCCCAACCTTTGTAAACTATTAATTTGAAAGAGACATAAATACAACCTCATTGCTGTTGGGGTGGAGGAGGGCAATTTGGAGTACTATAAAAGAGTAAACATTTACTCTTAGGTTCAGTGGGTAGTGTAAATTGTTTGCCAAGCATGGATTGTGGTAAGACACCTTCTTATCTTTTTTTTTTTTTTTTAAGATCTTATTTATTTGACAGAGAGAAACACAGCTAGAAAGGGAACACAAGCAGAGGGAGTGAGAGAGGGAGAAGCAGGCTTCCTGCCTAGCAGGGAGCCTGATGCAGGGCTCGATCCCGGATAGAGTCAATCCTGGGACTCAATCCTGGGACTCAATCCTGGACTCAATCCCGGGACTCCAGGGTAATGACCTGAGCCAAAGGTAGTTGCTCAACCAACTGAGCCACCCAGGCGCCCCTGTAAAACACCTCCTAAAGTAGGTCTAAGTTAAAGGCCCTCACTTTGAATATTTTACTTCTTTCCCATTCTTAACTTTAGCTTATGTATATTGTTAGACACTCTTAGTTGAAATTTTGCCAGTTTTAGGCACATTTTAAAGAATGATAAACAGAAAGGAGAAACACCTTTAAATGTAGATGAGAGAATGATATCTCTTTAGTCATTCTTAAAATATTTTGTCCAGGTTTATTTATTTAAAAGATTTTATTTATTTAGTTATGTGAGGGAGAGAGAAAGTGAGAGACAGAACATGAGCGGAGGGGGAGCAGCAGAGGAAGAGGGAGAAGCAGACTCCCTGCTAAGCAGGGAGTCCAATGCAGGGGCTTGATCTCAGGACCCTGGCATCATGACCTGAGCTGACAGCAGATGCTCAACCCACTGAGCCACCCAGGCACCCTCTTGTCCAGGTTTTATTTATTATTTAAAAAAAAAGGTTTTATTTATTTATTTGAGAGAAACAGAGAGACAGAGAACAGAGAGAGAGAGAGCATGAGCTGGGGAGAAGGGCAGAGGGAGAAGCAGACTCTCTACTGAGCAGAGAGCCCGTTGTGGGACTCGATCCCAGGACCCTGGAATCATGACCTAAGCCAAAAGCAGATGCTTAACTGACTGAGCCACTCAGGTGCCCCTGTCCAGATTTTAAATGAAAATGAATTTCATGTCTGTGTTGGTAGGATTTGTGATAGGAAGAGGGTAATGACAAAAATCAGTTTAAATTGATATTAATGTTAGCAAGGTGAGAGGAAATTGGCTTTCTCAGATACTCTTGATTAGAATGTAAATCGATCCAAATCTTCCTGGCAATTTGGCAACATTTACTATTAAAACTTAAAAGGTAGCATAGTCCTAGGCTCGAATTCAACTTCTGGGAATTCCATCTCCAGATATTCTCACATTTGTAAAGAGGATAATATGTACTGGAATGTGAATTACAAGAATGTTTGTAATATTGAAACTCTTGAAACTAATGTTCATCAACAAGTGATTGGTTAATTATATATTAACTACATAAAATTGGCTTATTATGTATGTTAAAAAGATTAAGGTATTTATAAGCTGACGTGAAAAGCAGTTTGAGCTATACTATTGAGTGAAAGAGAAATTGCAGATCAGTATGTAAACTATGAAAAAGGTCTGTAGTGGGTATAGTTACAGAACTGGAAGGATACACCCCCCTAGGGAACGAGACTGGGTGAAGAAGAAAGCATGACCTTTTACTTTATATACACTTTTTTTTAATTGGCAGAATAACATTTTTACATAGAATATATATTATTTTCATTAAAAATAACTTAAAATACTTAGAGTTATATTTTCATTTATTCTAAAATACATATATTTTTAAAACATAACAGTGACCACATCCTCCTGGTTTGTCATTATAAGGCAACAAGTACCAAATACTAGAAACCCCCCCAATTCTCTTATTGTATAGTCATACTTCATACACTGTAGGCCTCATTTTGTGGCAATCAAGTTAAATGTAAATTAGGTGCTGTTGCATACCTTCTTCATTGTATTGACTTCCCTTTGTATGAACTTAGCTTCTCTGGCAAGTATTAAAATGACTCTGCCCTATTCCTATGTTATTTCTCTGGGAGTACAAACTGAGGAACACTGTCATTTAGATTGCTCAACTGGAAGGAGAAATTACATGCCAATCTCCCATGCTTTAAATCTTCATACGGACAACTCTTTCACAGGCATGTAATTATAGTTAAAACAATGGTTCTCCAAGTGCAATATGTTTAAAGTCAGGTGGATGGCCAACTCTTCACTGGATTAAGTGAAATATAACAAAAGTGAACAAACTAAATGATTAATAGAATTCCTTTCAGCATGACAAGTGGACTTTAGATTTTCTACATCATCAAACTTAAGTACTGTGTCAGTTTTAAGTTATAGAGAGATGTTTAACATTTGACTGCAGATACTGTGTATTACAAAGCAAAAGGAAGCTTTTAACCCCAGCTTAACATTTAAAATTTCCATCAGACATAACTATCTGCTTCACTGCCTTCAATAATATGCTTAATTTAACTCAGACAAAGGAGAAATACTATTTCTTAGTTTGCTGTTTCAACTCATAATTGCGAGAAGTGTTTATTTAATCCATGGTAAACTCTGTGATGGGATGAAAATTTTGATGGCCCTATAGGAATGCAGGCCTGAAACCAAGTTCCTGTGTATTAATACTGCTCTAAATTTTTCATAGTAAACTTTATAGTCTATTCTTTCCTGAGTATTTTATAATAATTTACTATCTCATGTGATAGATGAAGTCCAATTCTAGTCCCACCTTTCAAGTGGGGAAAGTACTACAAAGAGCTAAAACAATTTGCTTTCAATTCCACTGTAAATCATATGGGTAGATGATCACTCAGGCCTATCTTTGGTAGACCAAGGTTGTCTTTGGGTATTGATTATTTGAGACAGTAATAATGCTAAGGTATGAAGTTGAACTCTTGAGGGTCTTTTCCCCTACAGCTGAGCCCTTAAGATTCACTTCCCATTAATTATGATAATCTAACTGCAGGCTGAAGATGACAGAGTTGTTTTGTCTGGAGACTTCTGTCTATACCAAACTAATGATCTGGAAATTAAAGACTTTGAAGTACGTTCCCAAACCCATTATTCATGGCCTTTCAGTAACGAAACTAATCTGAGGTCTTAAAATTAACTGCCTCACAGTAAACTGGAAAGGGCAGCACAGTGACTAATGCCACGCTGCTGATCTGGTCTGCCAGGAAAGGTGAGCCGAGAAACAAGAGTATTGCCTTCTTTCTCTAGCAGGGCATATTATAATCTGTTGGCTTTAGGAACTAAAATCCTTTTGCTGGGTCTGAATTACCTAACTGGTACCTCCTGTCTAATTTAATCCAAATGGTTATTTTTCAAAGTTATTGCCTTATCCAAAAGCTTTACACTGTGACTTTGAGAGAGAAGACTAACAGAAAAAAATTGAATAGACTTAAAAAGCGAGGAGCTGAATAATACACAACTGTATATAGAATACAACTGTATATTGTGTACTGTATAGCTATATACATTGTGTATATATACACAACTATATATTATTATACACACACACACAGTTGATTTTTGAGCGAGAGGGTCAGGGACACCAACCCTCCTCTGTAGGCAAAAATCCTGTATAACTCCCTAAAACTTTACTACTGTTGATTAAACAGAGCCTTAGCAATAATGTAAACAGTTAACACATATATTGCATGCTATATGTATTATATACTGTATTTTTTAAAGATTATTTATTTGACACAGAGAGAGAATGATAGAGGGAACACAAGCAGGGGGCGTGGGAGAGAGAGAAGCAGGCTTTTGGCTGAGCAGGGAGCCCCATGCGGGGTTTGGTCCTGAGAAGGCAGACACTTAGCGACTGAACCACCCAGGCACCCCTATATGTCGTATTTTAAAAATAAACTAAACGAAAGAAACATAAGGAAAATACATTGACAGTACTATATGGTATTTGTGGGGAAAAAACCCAGATACAAGAGGATCCCTGGAATTCAAATCTGTGTTCAAGGGTCAACTATACCACATCTATTCATCTGTCCATTGATGGACACTTGGGTTATTTCTACATTTTGGATATTGGGAATAATACTCTATAAATATGGGTGTATAAATATGTGTCCCTGCATTCAATTCTTTTGGGTATATCCTAACAAGTGGAATCCTGGATCATAGAGTAAATCTGGGAAATTCTGACACATCTTACCTACAACAGAGGAAAACCTTCAGGACGTTCTGGTAAGTCAAATAAGCCACAAAAGAAAGGAGAACTGT
Organism: Spilogale gracilis; assembly: GCA_004023965.1. Taxonomy (NCBI): domain Eukaryota; kingdom Metazoa; phylum Chordata; class Mammalia; order Carnivora; family Mephitidae; genus Spilogale; species Spilogale gracilis. The sequence goes on along the minus strand of PITA01011173.1, from coordinate 37,469 downwards.
ATGATTCCACTCACGAGGTAGTTAAATGGTTAATTCTGTTAGTATTTTACCACAATAAAAGTTTTTTTAAAAGCAAGGGGCAAAAAAAAAAAAAAAAAAGAAAGAAAGAAAGAAAGAAAGAAAGAAAGAAAGAAAGAAAGAAAAGCAAGGGGCTCCGTTGTAATAAATCTTGTAAGCCTCACATCTCTGGTGGGGAATAACTGGGAAAGAAGCAAGCCAAGCTTTTGCACAGCAGCTCCCAGAGTCTACACAACAGGCAGGCTCAGAGCGGGAGGTGGGCTCGCGGGCGTGAAAAGAAATCTAGAGTCAACTGGGGTATAGTGGGGAAACGGGATAACGTGAAAGGGAAGGGATATTCTAAACTTTTCACAAGGTTCATTTTCCTTAGGGATCTCCCCACCAGGATTAAGAATGCTTTCGTCACAGGAAATCCTTGAGAGTCTCCCTCCTTTCACAACTCCCTCCCACACAAGAACGTCCATAACGTTAGGAGTTTCTTCTCTGCCTTCCCCTTTCTCTCACTGCACCCCTCAAACCCTGGTTCCCTAAGATTCCACCCAAGATGGGGCCTGTCCAAGGGCAGACCAACCGCCACTTGCTCCGGCCCCGCCCGTAAGACGCCAAAACGGGTGGGCGGGAGACACGGCCCCGAGCGCCCCGGAAGTCCCCCCTCAGGTGGGCGGAGGGTCCCCGGCCTTGCGGCTTCGGATTGGCGAGAAGCTGCGAGATGATGCGTTACGCGCGGGATCCAGCTCCTCCCTTTCGCTCCTGCGCGCGGAGAGCGTAGGGCGGGGCGGTGTGTGTGGCCCCTGGCGTCCATTACCCGGAACAATCCCCAGCCTCGGGTCAGGTGACCCTCGGCGGGGCCGGCGGGCGGGGGGAGGGGGGAGGGAAGAGGGCGTGAGGAGGAAAGGGAAGGGAGGAGAGAGGAGAAGGGCGGAGTGGAGGGAGGGGAAGGGGGCGGGGTGGGAGCGGGTCACGTGATTCGCCATGGAGGCGGTGGCGGCGGCCGGGAGGAGCTGTCGGGGCCGAAGCCGCACTTGTTAGTGTCGGGGGAAGAGGAGGCTGGGGGACGCCGACACCGTCACCCAGGGACGCCGAGTCGTGGGCGGGAGGGGGGTTGGGGGCGAGATCAGGCTCCGACCCCCGGCCGAGGGGATGAGGGGAGCATGGGCGCCAAGGAGTCACGGATCGGATTCCTCAGCTACGAGGAGGCGCTGAGGAGAGGTGAGGGGGGAGGGGTCTGGGCGAGCTGCGGGGGAGGCCAGCGACGGGCTGCCCGGAGGGTGGGTGACCCGGGAAGGGGAGGAGAGGTTGAGGGCGTGGGGCGCCAAAGGCGGAAGGGAAAGGAGGCCAGCGCTGGGGAATATTATTGGGGAGAAGGGTCGGGTGGGAGCACCGTTTGGGAATTGGGATCGTATGGAAGGGGGAGAAGCTTTCCCAAAGATAAGGGGTATCTGGTGCTGGTAGGGAAATGCTGGTGCTGTTTGGTGGCGTTGTTATCCTGGATGTGTCCAGGGAAGTCCTCTTCCCCCTTTTTTGGGTAGCACTAGTCCTTCCAGCCCCTCTTATCCTTTACAGCCATTTTCTCATATCACTCCTTCATAACACCCGACAGCATCCTAAAGCTCTTACCCAACAGCCTCGGTTAGAGGGGAGAGGGGAGGCAGCTGCAAAGCCGCCTTCTCTTTTTGCTCCTGGAAACCCCTTCCAATTGTGGAGTCTCCGCCTTTTCCGAGGGGGCTTTGCCAGTCTCTAGGGGGCTATCATCATCCACTCTTGCCACCCCTTCACCCTTTGAGCGACTGACTTTAATAAGAAAGACCTGAAATTAAGTTGTATTTGAGGTGAGATGAGACTGGACAGCTGGTGTTGCCACAAGACCTTGTCTTAGGTTTCATCTCAGACGCTGGCGAGAGCCTTACATTGCACTTGATCCCCAGTTCTCACCCCCTCCTCCCCGCAAAATGGCATTCGGAAATCCAGCATTCTGATATTGTGTTATAGCTCCCTTTAGAGACCGGCCTTGCTGCCAGTCCTAGCCTGCTGCTTATTGGCTCTGCTGCACTGTGTTAACAGCCCCAACCCCCTCCCACTTACTCTGATACCGCTGTCCGTGATCACTAAAGCACACGCTAACTGGAAGTGTCTATTGTACGGTTATGGCCGGAATGTGACTTAATTTTTCATGACTGGGAATTGAGTGTGACTATGTGTGTATATATATGTATGTATGTATGCTGGTATCTTTTTGACATTTAATGGATTTTCTTGGTAGGAAGTGAAACATTTAAGCAGGCTGGATGCTTGGCATTATTGTTAACAGGTTTCCAAGTCAAGAAACCAGCCATACTCCCGGTGATGGTGTCAGTAGCTAAGGATACAAGATAAAAACTGAATTAAAAGACAGGCATTCCCAATGAGGATTTAGTAGTTAACTCTGTTCATACGTGGGGAAAAAAGATAAACGCAGAGGGACATCACTGGAAAATAGATAAAGAATTTAGGTGTATTTGTTGTGACCTAGCCAGAATAACAAAAATATGTTTTTTTCTTTTTTCTACTGAACAGTGTAATGATTGTTCTTATGGACAGTCTCTCTTGAACTTTTTTCTCAGTATGAGAAATATTCCAAATTCTTGATGTGTTTCCAGCTCTAATGGGCTAGTCATTTCCGGGATGCTGTCGAGCCTGACAGGTCTGGCCTCAATTAGGCAATGGCTTACATGGCATGAAAGAGGACATCAGTCAAATTGGTGTACAGCTTCGTGGTTCAGAAGTGTTCAGTTTTTTAAGTTTGAGGGTGATGTAGCTGACATTAAAGGAATTCTAAAATTTAACTTTTATTAAACTCTACTTTGCCTACTCTCATGTCAAAATAAGATTTTAGTACCTTTGTAAATATAAATGAAATTAATAGTTGGTGCATTTTAAACTGATTTGATTGAAGGTCATTGTTCAATTTATTATCAATTGTTTGCCTGTTGAATTTTATAATGAATATTTGAAGAGGTAGCAAATATATTTGTTAAACCTTTTAAAACTATTCTTTGAATAAATTTGTTTCATTTTGCTTCAGATGAAAAGAAAAGCAAAAGAGAGAAGCAGATTGATAAATAGTATTTCTAAATGTAAACTGTGAGCTTTTTTTAAAAAGTGGGTAATTCTTTTGAACATACTGTTTACTGTAGGAAATGTTAGGCTTTATTTTTAAAGATTTTTATTTATTTGAGAGAGCATGCACACAATTGAAGGTGGGGGGATAGGGGCAGAGGGAGAGGTAGAAGCAGACTCCCCAGGAGCAGGACTCTGAGATCATTACCCAGGTTGAAGACCGACACTTAACCGGCTAAGCCACCCGGGTACCCCAAGTGTTAGGTTTTACTGTAGAAATTCTTTCCTATTTATTTTTAAAGATTTTATTTATTTATTAGAGCGCGAGAGAGCCCGAGATGGGGAAGGCACAGAGGGAGAGGGAAAAGCAGATCTTTGGGGCGCTTGGGTGGCTCAGTTGGTTAGGCGACTGCCTTCGGCTCAGGTCATGATCCCGGAGACCTGGGATCGAGTCCCGCATCGGGCTCCCTGCTCTGCGGGAAGCCTGCTACTCCCTCTCTCACTCCCTCTGCTTGTGTTCCCTCTCTGGCTGTGTTTCTCTCTGTCAAATAAATAAAATATTAAAAAAAAAAAAAAAAAAAAAGCAGATCTTTCCCTGAGCAGGGAGTTTGACTTGGGGCTTCCTCATTGGACCCTGGGATCATGACCTGAGGCAGAGGCTTAACTGACTGAGCCACCCAAGCGCTCCTAGTACAGATTTTTTGTTTTTTTTTACTAAGATTATAGAAAGAATTTTAAAACTTTTGATAGAGCTAAAAAATGGTTTGGGAACTTTTGAGGGGTACTGTGAAGAATCTAAATAGGTGTGGAAACCTCTGTCCATAAAGTCTTCCTTATAAGGTGATTGGAGGTGGAGTTAGGGAGAGGATTGGACAACACACTGTAGGTTACATGAATCACAATACAAGTAAAAAGCAAGCTTGATAAGCTACTGAAAAACCCACTTGGCTTTAGTTAAAATTATTGAGCAGTAAATAATGCCTAACCAGAGTTAGGTAGTCTTAAAAAGAAACAGCCAGCTGTATATTGCTGCAAACAAACATGGAATTGCAGGTAGTTTATCTTCTAAAATGGGGCCTTGGAAATGGAGTGTCATGTTAATGATAGATAACCCTCACTGGACCTAAGTGAAGGTGTTCTAGTGACTTCTCATTTACATTTCAGAAACTCTAGAAACTAGGAAGATTGGTTTTGCATGCTGTTTTAGCTAGACTGTATGTCAGTTATGTAAACATTAATAGTTTTCTGAAAGCATACCTTAAAATTTTTTTTAAGATGTGGTAGCTTTTTTTTTGGCCTCTGTCTATCTATCTGTCTAGCTCTGAATAGAACACAAATAGGCTGTTCCTTGAAGGCTTGACCCTTGTTTAGATTGCATGTATTTTCTGAAGTGTATCTACTGTATTTCATGGGTACTGAGAATTTAGCAGCTGTGTTCATCTCTTCACTTCCTCTTGCATCTGAGTTTGTGGCTCATGTATTCCTAAAAATAAATTCTAAATGCTTGGAATATAGCATTGGAAAAAACATTGAATGAAAGATGAATTGCAGTTTAGAGTATTTCAGAACTCCGAGAAACCTTAAAAAATTTACAGTTCTTTATTCTTTCTTCTTTCTCTCTCCTTTTCATCATTCTGGAAACAGAATTATAAGGCTCTGCTCACCCCCAAGAATTGGCTCAATTAAAATTGTCCTTAGCTTTTATTTATTTTTTATTTTTTTTAAAAGATTTTATTTATTTGACAAAGAGAAACACAGCCAGAGAGGGAACACAAGCAGCGGGAGTGAGAGAGGGAGAAGCAGGCTTCCCGCTGAGCAGGGAGCCCGATGTGGGACTCGATCCCAGGTCTCCGGGATCATGACCTGAGCCGAAGGCAGTCGCTTAACCACCTAAGCCACCCAGGCGCCCCTGTCCTTAGCTTTTATACTCTGTTAATAAAGTGAGTGAATTTCTTCTAATCCCTTTAAGAGGAATTTGGCACTTACATTAGACTAAGTAGTTGGGTGATGAAATACAGCATGTCAGAAATTATGCTGTGCTTTCACGTTTTTGAGTGCTTCTTTGCTCATTCAAAAAAAATAAATTTTTTTTCCTTTTTTTTTTACTTTTTGTTCTACAAACCCTTGTGTTGAGGGCTTTCAATAGATCGCAGCGAGGGAGCTGCTCTGCGTACGAAACCCCGACAAAAAAATAAATTTTTATTGAGCGCTGCCTGTGACTTAGGCACTGAAGAAACAAAGATGACTAAGATCCTCTCTAGGAGCATATAGGCTGGTCAGTGGGAATAAAATAGTGAAACTTCTTTTTAAAGTTCTACAGTGCTGTAGAGAAAGTGTTATAGAGATGTAGAGTGTGTGTTGGTATATTGGCCTGAGAGCATCTAACACTATGCGTTTTATAGTATGTGCTCAGTAATTATATGGTAAAGAATTTAATTTCCTCATCACTTAAAGGTGTTTGTTTTTGCTAGGGGAATAATTTTGTAATAGTTCAAGATTCCAGTACTTTGCATTTTGCTTATTATTTACCAAGTTTCATAGTATTAATATTAAAATTTTACTGATATTATACTGCCTATGATTTGATGTTAGCTGGTTTAGCATAATATATCATTGTATAACTGAAAATTTGATTTTCATACTTGTTACCTTCTGGGATGCACTATTTTCTCTTATTAAAGCATTTTTGCCTTTGTCTAAATTTATTAAATTTACCAGTGAGCTCTCTTGCATTAGGGTGGAATTACAGCCTAACCTTTTGGTTAAGCCATTTGCAAGTATACCTAACCAGCTGTTGTTATATGAAAAGGAGAAAAATGGGGCAGTTAAAGTTAGTCTGCTTACTACATTTAAGTAATTATACCGGTGCTCTTGTTAATAATCTTCAGTTCAACACTCCATGTGAAGTGTCCATGACAAAGAGGAGATAAATATACCAATGAACCCTCGATTTGGGGAGGATGAGCAGAATGAGGTGACATCACTTGATGGTTAATGGCCTCCCCATTTACTGGACAGCTGTTGTTTGTTTTTTCTTGTTCATTGTTTGTCTTTGTGCTTGGTTAGAGAAACTTCACAGTGACAGCATTCAGCGTTGCCTTTCAGAAAGATGCACAAGTGCATAGAGTTGGGAATGTGGTGACCAGCCAATCGTTAGGTAGGGAGAAAGAGAAGATTTTTGGCCTTTGATTACATGGTAGGTCACAGGAAAAGTTAGAGAAGTGATTATTATTCTTTCTGTGACTGTAGGAAATCTGGTTTTGGATTTGAAATACTAGAGATTAATGCTGAGAACTGGATTAGAAGCTTTGATGTTAAACAGCTGCCAAGGTGGAGGGATTTTTATTTATGAATTAAAAGTTGGTGGTTTGATTTGGGACAACATGGAGTCTAGAGGGTATTATGCTAAATGAAACAAGTCAGACAAAGGCAAATACCATATGGTTTCATTTATATGGGACTTAAAAAACAGAACAAATGAATAAACCAACAGCAACAGAGCAACAGGCTAATAAATATAGAGAACAAATTAGTGGTTGCCAGAAAGGAGGATGGGGGAATGGATAAAATAGGTGAAGGAGATTAAGATGTACAAACTCCAGTTATAAAATAATTAATGGAAAGTATAGCACAGAGAATATAGTCAATAATATTGTAATAATTTTGTATGGTGGCAGATGCTAACTATACTAATGGTGAGCACTTTATAATGTATATAGTTGTTAAACACAAAAACTTAGTATAATATTGTATGTCACCTATACTCCAATTAAAGAAGTGGTTGATAGTCTGGTTTTGAGAAGACTTCAGTGGGACTGAGTAATGTTCATACAATATCCAGAAAGCATAGCTTGTCTCTTCTATTCAGGGCTTGTTTATGCTTCTGGTTTTACCTTTTGGGCTTCATGATAAATGTGTTTAACTTGAGCCAATCTAAGGGTAACCTGGCTGGCTCAGTCCTAAGAGCAGTGACTTTTGATCTTGGGGTTGGGGTTGTGAGTTCAAAGCCCATGTTGGGTGTAGATTACTTACTTACTTAAATAAATAAATAAGCAAAATCTGGTTTTAAAGATTTTATTTATTTATTTGACACAGAGAGAAAGAACACAAACAGGGGGAGAAGCTGGCCAAAGGAGAAGTGGCTCCCCACAGAGCGAGGAGCCCGATGCAGGACTTGATTCCAGAATCCCAGGATCATGACCTGTGCGGAAGGCAGACACTTAACTGACTGAGCCACCCAGGCGTCCCTCAAAATCTGCTTTTAAAAAAATAATAAATTGAGCTGCTCCACCTCTTTCTGTATGCTGATAAATTGTCTTGTTCCTCTTATCTAATAATAAGGATCTCTTGGAAGTCAAAGGTGGATAGTTAATTACTGAGAAAAGCCTGATAAAACTGGTAGTTTTAGATTTACTGTTAAAGTCACAGACCTATCTGTTAGAAGACCTGTCTTTTCAAAGATGAAGGCCTTTAACACCCTTCTTTATTAGGGATTTAGTGTTAACAAAAGGCTCTTTTTATCTCAAGAAAATCTCAAGTTTATCACTATCTTGTAAACAAGGTTCAGAAAAATTGATATATCAAGACCTTGCTATCATGGTTCTTGGAATCCTTGATGCTGGACTGCATTAAAGGAGAACTGCTAAAATGAAGTTTTACGGGGGCACCTGGGTGGCAACAGTCAGTTGGGCATCTGCCTTGGGCTCAGGTCCTGATCCTGGGGTCCTGTGCTGGAGCCCTGTGTGGGCTCTCAGCTCAGCAGGGGGCCTGCTTCCCCCAACCCCTCCTCTGCCTGCTGCTCCCCCTGCTTGTACTCTCTCTCTCAAATAAGTAAAATATTTAAAAAAATAAATAAATAAAATGAAGTTTTACAGAGAAATTCTCCACCTTCTCTTTCATTTCCATAAAGAAGTTAGATTGTTTCAGCATTGTAGCCCTTGAGGGAAAAGCCTTTTAAGGTTTGCTGTGGTTTCTTGCCTTTTTTCTAATGACTCTAAAGAGATTCTGTTATGAAAAGGACCCTTCTATCAAAGTAATCTTCCCCTAGTGTTTTTTCCATCTTAGTAAATAGCTGTTGTAACATAGTTGCTAAAACCAAGAGTCTGTAGACATCCTCAGTTCTTCCTTTTCTTTTGCCATCTGACTTCAACCTTCTTATCCCCAGTTTGAGTCTGTCCTCTGGTCCTGTTAGTTTGGTATCCAGTCCAGTCTGTTTACTTCTCTTCATCTTCACTGTTACTACTCTAGTCCCAGCTGCCATCATCTCTTGCTAAGGTACTTTGCAGTGGTTTTCTGGTTTCACACAGCAGGCAGTGTAATCCTGAAATTAAAATCAATCTTGTTCCTCCTTTCCTCTCAGCCTGGAAGGGCTACCTGCAGATTCTCACAGGTCTGGCTCATTCTTCATACTTAAAGTATGAGCTCTGATGGCCTTAGTGAGTCCTTCTCTGACTATCTTAGACGAAGTGGTCTGTCAGTATTGCAGTGTTCTGTATGGTTCATTCATAGCCTTTATCATAATATATAATTAACATGTTTATTGTCAGACATGATGATGAATCTTCATTGCCAGGATAGGTGCAGTGTCGGGTATATTTTAAGTGCAAAGTAAATATTGGATGGCTGGGTGAATGTATAAATGTATAAATGATAGCAGATTTGGGGAATTTGCATAATGTTTGTAAGGTTGGATGGTAAAGGTTTGGGTATTGACAGGGATTGAGTAAACTAAGTGATGTATTGATCTCAAGATTTCTTTTCCTTTAATCAACTTAGAAAAATGTACTAAACGTTTTGAATATAGTTAAAAATATAAGAGCCTTAAGTATAGAATGTAATTTAGTCTGTTGAGATATTGAAGTTTAGATATCTAATTAAATTCCTGAGTAGACATTAAGAGACTAGTATGGCATTAAGTATTATATTCATGAACACTTGAGAATGTCTTTTGGTACAGTGTAATATTTAATAATTTTGCCCATGAAATGTTTTATTTTTACATAGTGATTTTCATGTACTTTTCATTTATGATGAAAAGTAGCATCCTACTGCCAAATGTAAGGTTAGAGTTGCAAACTTCTTGCTTAAAATGTTATACATTTGGAAGCTGAGAATAAAATTCACATTAACATAGAGTGCTCTCATTGGTTCTAAGTAGTCCAGGTGATTTAAAAATAAATTTTAGGGGCACCTGGCTGGTTCAGTTGGCAGAACATGTGACTTTTGAACTCAAGATCCTGAGCTCGAGCCCCACATTGGGCATAGCGCTCACTAAAGAATGAATGAATGAATAAATAAATAAATAGAATTTTATATTATTTTTTTTTGGAGGGGGAGGCCCAAGTTCTTTTTGTCTTATATTCCATGGCTAGTACTCCTCCTTCCCACCTTCTTTTCTTAGTCCTTTAGTTTTAATTTTTATCACAGTGATACATGTGCATAATTTAGAATCAAATGGTTCTAGAGGGTTTGTTATGAAAACAGTACTACTGTTTCTCTCCCTTGCCTGTTTTCCTCTACTTATTGTCCAATACTTTTAATAGTTTAAATTTATTAATTTGGTCTTTCTATTATATCTCCAAATAATATGTTTATAGTGATACTTTTTTTTCCCATTTAAGGAATATTTATTGGCATCCCACTATTGAAGATTAAGATTTATCTCTTTATTTCACTGCTGCCTGTCCTCCAAATACACATATGTGTTCCTTCTGTAGTCCCATTTCCTCATCTAAGGGTGTGTGTGTGTGTGTATTTTTTTTTTTTTTTGGAGATTTTGTTTATTTGTCAGTGAGAGAGAGCGTGAACACAAGCGGGGGGAGCAGCAGGCAGAGGCAGAGGGAGAAGCAGGATCCCCGCTGAATAAGGATCCTGATGCAGGACTTGATTCCAGGCCTCTGGGATCATGACCTGAGCCAAAGGCAGACACTTAACTGACTGAGCCACCCAGGTGTCCTGGTATATGTATTTTAAAATTTTGTTCAGATCATTTTTCAGTATTTACATAATTAGGTCTTTATACATGCTTTTCTTTTCTTTTTTTTTTTTTTTTTT